>ML786701.1:192940-212153 GCA_009831015.1 Picea engelmannii | reverse complement strand
GACAGTCTGCAGCTTTATGACCATAATTATGACAGTTGTAACATTCTGGTTCACTGAATAATAGATCATAATGATTGTTATGCACATATCTGTTGTTGTGTTTCACTTGTGTCCTTCTCCCAGTCATCACATGATTTATAATCTGTGATTGTTTGTTGCTTAGATGTCTCAATCTTTGTTGTGGAAAATAGTTATTCATTGAATATATTGATAGTTCATATCTAAATCTTAAAGAACAGTTTATAGCTTTGTGACCAAAATTAGAGCAGAGAAAACAATAACCATAGAAAAAATCTTTGTACCTTGAAAAAATATGTCTTCTTTGAGGAGGTCGACTTCTGACATGCCGATAATCTTTCTGGTCTACAAATTTGGTTATGGGGCTTTTTCTTTCATTTCTTCTTGGTGGAAGATTTTCCTTCTTTGTTTCTGTAGAGTGATTGTTGTCAATGGTTGAGGATTTGAAAAACTTGATAGATTTTGTATTACTTGGATGATCACTACTTGATCCTTCTTCATATCCCAATACAACTTTCAACTTTGAATTTCTTTGCTGATTTAGAATGGAAGTTAATTCTTCTGAGGATTTAATACTTGGCAGATTTTGATGATACAATCCTTTAAATTTCTCCATTTCTTTTCTAGTTTTTACTATCTCTTCTTCTAAGGCTTCACACCTGACTTTCTTCTCTGACAATTATTGTTTCAGTATGTCTTCTATTTTCTTTGCCTCTTCTAATTCCACTTTCAACAGAGCAAAGTCTTCATCAGGTTTTTTACTATCTTTCTCGAACTATTTCAACAATTGTTTTTTCTTTCTGTTCTTAGTTCCGAGTCTATCAATTTCTTCCAATGCACTGATCAGTTCTCCTTCCATATCAACCATAGCTTCTTCATCATTATCATCACTACCTACGCTTTTATTATCATAATCCTCCTTGGCCATAAGCATGAAGTCATTTGCCTTATCTTCACAGGATGAGTCACTATCGGTGTCTTCTGAGGAATTATCATTATTTGCAACCAAACTTTTCTTCTTATTATATTTCTTGTATTTGTACTTCTTTTCATCATTAGAGTTCTGGTCCTTTTTCTGATGGGGACACTTAGATGAAAAATGACCTATCTTACCATAGTTAAAGCATTTGAAGGGAAACTTCCCTTGATATTTTCCTGACCCTTTCTTTAGTCTTCTCACAAATTTTGCCTCAATATCATCTACTTCTGAATCAGTATTCTTGTCTACTTTAAAATATGCTTCTCTAGTACTGGATTTATCTTTGTTAATTCTCATTTCATATGTATTTAGAGTTCCTAGAAGTTGATAAATGGAGAGAGTTTTAAGATCATTTAATTCTTCTATTGCAGAGACTTTTGGATTAAATTTATCAGGCAGGGATCTTAAAATATTCTGAACTAAGAGAGAGTCATCAAAATCCTCACCAAGACCCTTCATGGCATTTACAAGTTCTTCAACTCTTAAAAAATAATTGCTAATTGTTTCATCTTCATTCATATTTAGTTGTTCAAATTTCAATCTATATGTTTGAAGTTTGGCATCTTTTACTTTCTCATTTCCTTCATAACTGTTAATAAGTTTATCCCACATTGCTTTGGAAGTATCAAGGTGCATCACCTTTACAAACTCAGCTTCAGCAAGTCCATTCAAGATAGCATTCATTCCCTTAGCATTAAAACTAAACTCTAACTTATCATCCTTGGAGGCTAGCACAACAGGCTTTGTATATCCAGTCTCTACTACATCCCAAACATCAGCACCCAAGGCCATTAAGTACGTTCTCATTCTAATCTTCCAGAAGGCAAAATTTGTTCCATCAAACAGAGGGGGATTAGAGGCTGAAGTCCCTTCATGACTTGTCATGTTTAAGCTTATAGATCTACCTTTGAAGAAAAGGAACCGACTCTAATACCAATTGTTGAAATTACTAATACAACTAAGAGGGGGGGGTGAATCAGTTGTCTTTGAGCTTAAACAATAATAACAATATTTAAATATTCTTAATATTTCTTCAAGTGATCATCAACATTATACAACATATGGACAATAAAAGTAAAAGGCATCAGTCACACATAAGGTATACACAGAGACAAATTTTTCACGAAGAAACCCATAAAGGGAGAAAACCTCTTCTTCTTCAAAATGATAGGCAGTCTTTTAAGTTCTGTACATCATCTTTGATTGAGCACCAACTCAATGTGAGGTTGCTACCTCTGTTTTACAAGCTACAACTTGTTTGAGAGCACCAACTCTCTAGTTTCTCTAGCACCCACTAGAAGGAAGCACCAACTCCCTGGTTTCTCTAGCACCCACTAGAAGGAAGCACCAACTCCCTATATGTTCCAGCACCAACTAGATGGAAGCACCAACTTCCAGTTACATAGGCTCCAACCTGTATAACAGAGAACACTTGTTCTCCCTAGCACCACCCTGCCACCCTAGTTTCTCTGGCTGCAACCAGATGGAAGCTACAACTTCGTGTGTTCAAGCTCCCACTTGAACCTTTGAGGACAAGAGTCCTCCCGAGCACCTCCCAACCTCCCTAGAATATGAATGGCTAAATAAACAGTCAACTTTACAGATAAATCAGTTCTTACCAATCTTTCTTTGTTTTGTAAATCTGGTCTTCTACACATTGTTCTGCTTCTCCTCTCTTCCTCTATCTATTCAGCAGGTATGCTCTGTATCAACTCGTTCTCTCATTATTCTCTTCTTCAACTTGTTCTGATATTCTTCTCTGCGTTTCATCTCACACTGCACATATGCTCAATCTCCTCCTCTGCATCCTCTCCTTTTCTTTTCTTACAATTTCATTCTTTTCTCATACAGAACAACCACCCAGACACAGTCTGTCTCATTTTCTTTTATACACCCCTCCACGACTATTCCACTTCGCATTCTCTTAGGAAAATGAAAGACAATTGTCCAAGCAACTGAAACGCCAATTGATTGGCGATCATGAGTCCATTTCACTAACAACTTTGTAACTGAAGAGTTAACTATGAGAGAGTACAATAACCCTTCGATCATATTCCCATTTATCTGAACCGTTGGATGAACTTTATTGGCATTGCCTCTAAATCAGGTTTCGACATTTCGACAATCCTGTGCTGAGTATCTCGACACTTTATTTCACGATCTCCGAAGTCCTGATACAGGACTTTTCTGCACTAGCTCCTTCCCCAATATGACTATGGTCATAACCAAGCGCCTATGCAAAAAAAGCACTTTCGCGATTTCTCATTTCGTGATTTTCTACACTATGCTCCGTTGACCCCAAGTCAGCGAAGTTTCAATCACTTGACACATGTCCTGTGATTCGATGGTCCAGATGTGATATTGATTCAATGGCTATGATTGAATCGCAATTTCACATATCGTGAAATTGACATTCTTGTTGCATTGTTTATTTGACATCTACAACACGCGATCCTTGAAACCCCGACATGAACTGGAATCTACGGTCCAGATTCCACCTTGATCCGATGGCTCAGATTAAGTCACAATTTCGCATATCGCGATTTCATGATTCTTGATGTTAATATTATTTGACCTCTTCAACTCGCGATCCACGAAACTCCGACATGGAATGAGATCAATGGTCCAGAGTCAACCTTGATCTGACGACTCAGATAAAGTCGTGATTTTGCATATCGCGATTTCATGATTCTTGATGTTAATATTCTTTGACCTCTTCAACTCGCGATCCAAGAAACTCCAACATGGAATGAGATCAATGGTCCAGATTCAACCTTGATCTGACGGCTCAGATAAAGTCGCGATTTTTCATATCGCTATTGCGCCTGCTTCTCCTTGTACCTTAAAGGACGTGCGGGTTCTTCTTGATCCAATGATGATCGGATCCTGCGCTTGGATCTGACGGTTGAGATCTATCCTCCTCTTCAACAATCTCTTCTTGTCTACATTCAGATCTAACGACCCTTGTTCTTTTGGGAATTTTGAATGGAATCCAACGATCAAAGATTCTTCTCAAGCTTTACGGGTCTTCGATCACTCGATCAATGTTGCATTTCCTTCGATCATTCACTGCCTTTGATCATTCGCCTTCCTGAACTTATCTTCTGTTTTCCTGTCGATTACAAACTTCCTGTACTCATGCCATCTTCACTGTTGTACTTTCCATCAATGACAAGCATTCATTGTCTGTTAAATATTTGCCAACAGATAGATCCTTCAATAACTTAACATAGGATTGTAGAAAAGCTTTTATGTTACTTACTTGCTCTAACGGTTATGCTTCACTGGTGTGGTTCATTGAGGAGGGAATTTTGTACATTGGTGAGTTCTAATTTTTCTACATGGCTGATGTAGACACAACATTTTTCTTGAGAAACTCCTGTCTAGCCTCCTTGAATGTTTCCTTTTTCTTTTCATGCATCAAACTGCTTATGTGGTTCGGTATTCGTCTTAACCCATTGGTCTTGTGCTAGATCTTGTTTTACTGCATATGATCCTATATTGGATCCTCCTTGAGTGACTATATTTATGTTTCTTCCATCCTCCCTGGCTTCTACAAAGATCTACTGGACATTTTGGTTGTTCTGGTTCCTTTTTTCTTGGATCTTCCCCAATAGTGTCGGACAATCTTATGTGTCATGATCTGTTGTGTGAGAGTACATACATGTCGTTGGTAGAAGTGTAAATTCCCTTGCATAATGTCCTTCTTGTTGGAAGTTGTGGTACACTACTAGTCCTCTGCCTCATCCAAATCCTCCTCTTCCTCGTCCTCCACCTCTGTATCCACCTCAATCTCTTCGCGGTACGTTGTACTGAGGTACCTGATTATATTGCACGAGGTTATACTGTGGTTGCGCATTGTTGTATTGTAGTTGCACATTATTATACTGTTGTTACACATTGTTATATGGTGGTGGTATTTAGTTGAACTGAGGTGCAACTTGTCCTATCATGATTTCTACTTGTACCCTATAAGTATCTGAATTTATTTCTCTCATCAGCTCCATTGTCCTACAATATTTATCATCATGACCCACTGACTTTCAAAAATTGCAATATGAACTTTTTGGTATTGTCTTATACTTCTTCATCATTGGAAAATGATGTGGATCATGCCCATGTGTTATACAAATCTCGCACCATGGTCCTCTTTTTGGAAAAGGTTTGGTAATCCTTTTTCCACATACTACGCGAAAGTTGGACATTCATTCTTGTGGTGTCCTTCTGGCTTGCATGTGGTACACAAACCAACTTCTCTTTTATCTTGTCCCTTATTCTGGTTAAATTGAAATGTCAGGTTCTTCATATCCTCCTTTAGCTCCTCTATTGCTTGATCTATCTTTTGATACTAGTTCTCTTCCAGTTGTAAGGCTTCCTACAAATCGTCTTCCTGATTTTGGAACTTTTGTTATCTTAATGGGTATTTCAAGTCTGGTAGAAGTGAATTCACAAATAAGTACCTATGTTGCATGCCATTCATGGAATATTTCAACTTACCTTTTAGATTATTAAACCTATGATAAATCTCCCAAACAGAATCACCTGGTTGTCTCATGATTTCAATCATTTCATTCATGTACTGATTGTCTGAGTTGGGATTTTGAAATTCATTTATCAATAGTTTTTTCACGTCTGCAATAGTCCTTGTGACTCTTGGTGGACTGTTTACATCTAGGCTCATGTACCAATCCAGTGCACAGTCTCTTATCATGATATATAACTACACAAGTTTTTTATCCTCATATGTGATTTGCTTTTCTTCCCATATCTTCTCACAGATGAATAAGTTCTTTTCAAGGTCCTCTGATGCTTCTCCCCAAAATTATGGTAACATGATCGTGGGATCATGTCCTGCCATTTTAAACTGTGTTGAACTACTACCTCTGTGCAATATAGATAACTTGTTTGTTACATCCAAGTTGTTGTTCCTTGCTTGGATGTGTTTCTTGATGTCTTTCTTCCACTAAAATCTAGTTGTCTAAATGTTGGTGTTCTTTCTGGTGTGTTAGTCTCACATGGGGTTGTAGGTTCCACACTGATGGTGATATGGATTGGAGTTTTTTCTTATGTTCCTATCTTTGGAACTCTTGTTTTCCTTTCATATGTTGTGCACAAGATTTCCTCAATATACTCCATAGCCCAAAGATCCTCTACCTATTCTTCATCTCTTTCCAAGCCCTGTCTATCAGTTATGGCTCTCTTCTTGTTATTCATCTTATATTGGTAGGGTGCTCCACTGCATGTCTTTCCAGTTGTTGCCATTATATGGTTTATCTAGTCTTCCTCCATCATGATTAGGTCCATGGCCTCCTTCTTATTTCCCTTATCCATCTCTTCCTCCATTTCTCAGCCTCCTGTCAGTGCTTCCCCCCTTCCCCCATGCACGCAAGGAAGTTTAGTTGTTTGATTCCATGGTCATCACATCATTGTTATACAATAAAATATTGATTGAAGTATACAATGATCTAATATACCTACCTCTAGGTGCTTTTAGAAAATATTTCTCTGTTGTGTTGTAAGACTTCGTGGTCTCTACTGCAAATTCAGTGATAAACCCTACAACAATAGTATCTAACCAAAAATCTACTACACGCATAAATTTTTTGTTAACTTGTTGTAACTACGTGATCTCCACAGAATTCCACTCCAACTCTCTAACTCAATTTATAGGGTGCTTTTCTTTTAACCTTAATAACCAGTCCTGCAACAAATCCATGAAATCACAAAAAAATACCTCATGAAAGTCGCTAAGAACGTATTTGTCAAGATATTTTTGCGGTGTTAACTTAGTTTTTATGTTTTCCTTCTATGAAAACTCAAGTTATTTCATTTTCAACCATCTTTCCATCTATGCCTTTGTTGGATTCCACGGCCTGAACATTCCCTTCTATACCTTCATTCTCCACGTCTTTCTTCCACGAATCCCAACCACTCGATCCTATGCAGTTCCAGCCAGCAATGGAACCATTTGTTGGTTTATATCTCCCTTTTACTTCTTCTTGGGTTAACCCAGGTTCAGATCTAAATAGGTTTCCAACAAAACCCTCTAAAATTATCGGCCCTCCTGGTAAACCAGAAGGAAACGCTGCACACAATGCACATAGCGCAGTCTCACCCGAGATAACTCTATGGATGACTGCAATTCTCAAGTTCTTGCAGTCTAGGAATGAGTGGGGATCTAGGGGTGTATTCTATATTATTCATACATTAATCTTATTATTCATTAAAGTATTTCTAGGATTCATTCATCTTTAGGCTCATGCATACATTCCGATACATCTAGTTAATCAGTCATTCATAATATAACCATCAACATGAAGTAAGCATTCAATAACCATCACACATAACACAGGTTTTACCATGGTTCACCCCCTCCTAGGCTACGTCCACAAAGATTTGGCTTCTTTGCTCATTTATTTAGTCTACTACAAAATCTAGTGTTTCGCGCATTACATATTCACCCATACAATCCTGATGAGGTTAAGGAACCTCTATGAGGCAGACTAGATCACACCAGTCTCCCTAGATTTTGATTTAACCCTCAAAATATACCTTACTCGACACTTTTACAACTCAACAATTTTCAACCACAATTATCAACAATCTTTTGCCACTTATTCAACCGACCAAAACCCAAACATGTACCTCCTAGTTTCTTATTTATAGTATTTTACAAGATTATAGCCATTACAACCTTTTTCAAAAACCATAACCCTAATATGTTTAGTCTTGTATACCTCCTCACATGTGGATTTTCCTCTTGCATGTTTATTTTCCTTCTTTTTTTGCATGTTTCTTTCTTTCTAGTTGTTGCAGGTGCTCCAAAATTAGGTCTTTCCTCAAAATAGGCCTGTTCCCAACAGGTGTTGATATCATTACCAATGATATATGATGCCAAGGTTGTAATATTCTAGATATAAAAAGTATGCAAAACATAAAGAAATAGCTAGAAATGGTAGGTGAACAACAATATAACCACAATAATACCACAATAATACTAAAATGATACCAGAATAACATTAGAAAGAGCACTTTGATTACTGAGAGAAATGTTCACTTGCCTCTTCGAGGGGGAAACCTCGAGTAGAGTAGAGCTCTATTACAATGATATTGAAGACAAATTTCTCATACCCTCGACTCCTGTTTATACTAAATATGTTTATCAAAAGAACCATCTAAAGGAAAATCCTTCTAGAAGTGGAAGCTTCTATTAGGTCTTCTTACATTGGACTTATTCTTTTTTATTTCTAGGCCTTATTAATGTTGACCTTTATTACATGGAAATATAGTATTCTACCTACGTGAAGGGTTAGGTCCCTAACATGCCTTCCCCCTTGAAAACAACCTTGTCCTCAAGGCTTGAGATGGGGAAATTGTTGCAGAATGGTAGCTGGTTCCAAGTGGCATCTATTGGAGTTGTATCTTTCCACTGGACTAACACTTCCTTGATCGTGCATTGATGTAGACGATGCTCATGCTGGTCCAAAATTGATTATGGTTTTAGCCAAATGGAGCCCTCTTCATCCAACTTGGGAAGGGTTGTTTGGGTTTGGAACTTAGTTCAAATCACCTTCTTTAAGAAAGAAACATGAAAAACATGATGGGGCTTAGAATGACTGGGAAAAGATAACTGATAGGCCACTTTTACCACATGCTTTAGAACCGTATAAGGACCATAAAATTTGGGCATCTATTTTTTACAATGGTCATCCTTGAGGGAATTTTGCTTGTAAGGTTGTTGTCAAAGAAACACCTAATCCCCTTCTGCAAATTGACGTTCAAAGTGACCTTGATATGCTTGTTTCTTCATGCGATTATGGGCTATGACCAAATTCTCTTTGAGGGTATAGAGAATAGCCTCTCGAACTGTAAGTGTTTGGTCAACCGCCTGGACCTTTGAGACACCTGGAAAATATGAGAGAAATGAAGGTGGATTTTGTCCATACACTGCTTCAAAAGGAGTCATGTGCGTAGTTGTATGGTACAAAGTGTTGTACCACGATTCCGCTACTGGTAACCATCGATCCCATTGATGATTCGTTTCCAATGAAAAACACCTCAAATGTGTGTCCAAACATTTGTTGACAACTTTAGTTTGACCATCAATCTGGGGATGATAAGTTGTGCTGAGATGCAATTGGGTGCCTTGTATATTGAACAGTTCTTGCCAAAAATTGTTGGTGAATGTTGGGTCATGATAAAAAACAATAGAATGCGTCATGTCATGAAGCTTGAAGACATGATCCATGAAAATTTGAGCCACAATGGATGTTGTAAATGGGTGTTGAAGAGCACAAAAATGAGCATACTTGGACAGATGATCAACTACCACCAAAATGACTGATTTATTTCTCAATTTAGGTAAGCCTACAATAAAATCCATAGAGATATCCTGCCAAATAGCAGGTGGAATCAAAATCAGTTGTAGTGTGCCTGGAGATTTGAATTTTTCTCCCTTATTGTGTTGACACACATCACATTCAACCACAAAATTACAAACATCTTGTTTCATACCATCCCAAAAAAAAGAACGTTTACTCGGTCATAGTTTTTGGTAAACCCGGAGTGCCCAACAGTGGGCATAGCATGAAGCTCAGAAAGTACCGTGGATTTAATTTTTCACTGGTTACTTAAATACAAATGACCTTTGTATCGAAGCTCCTCAATGAGACAAGAGTACCCTAGGGAAACTAGAGAATTGGACTGCAATTGTTGTATTAGATGCAAACTTTTGGGGTCGTGTAGCCATTCCTGGCAAATATCTTGGAGCCAATCTGGTACAATGAAGGAGAGAGAAAAAAGGGACCCTTCATCTTCACATTTTCGGGAAAGTACATCAACAACCAAATTTTATTTTCATTCCTTGTAAATGAACTCATAATCATCCAAAGAGTTTAGTCACCCATTTTTGTTTCTCAGGGGAGGAAAGGTGTTGTTCCAGAAAAGACTTAAGGATTTGATGATCTATTTTAATTTAGAAGTGTTTCCCCAATAGATAAGGGTGCCAAAGATCCACGACATGCAGAATAGCCAACATTTCCTTTTCATAGATTGATTTGCCCAAATTTATAGAAGATAGTCGTTTGCTGGTAAAGGCTAAAGGCCGACCCTCTTGCATAAGGAAAACAAAAATTCCTTTCCCAAAAGCATCACATTCCATGACAAAGGTTTTTGTGAAATCAGGAAGGGCCAAGACTGGAGTGGCGCACATGGCCATCTTCAAGGTTTGAAAATCCTGAGTAGTTGTTGGAATCCAAGTGAAAGAATTCTTTTTAAGGAGTGGAGTGAGAGGTTCCGTAATATTTCTATAATTATTAACAAACTTGCGATAATAACCTGTTAAACCCAGAAATCCCTGCAATCTTTTGAGAATATTTGGGTGAGGCCAATCTTGCATAGCTTTAATTTTTTTAGGATCCACCCTGGCGTCAGCCTTGCCCACAAGATGACCCAAGTACTTGACTTTCGAGGCACCAAAAGAACATTTATATTGTTTGAGGAAAAGTTGGTGCTGAGAGAGTAGATGGAGAACTCAATCCACATGAGCAAGATGGTTTATCCAAATTTTTCTATAGATGAGGATATCATCAAAGAAAACTAACACAAAATGACGGAGAAAAGGACGGAAGACATGATTCATGAGGCTTTGGAAAGTGGAGGGAGAATTACACAAGACAAAGGGAATGAATAAAAAATCATAGTGGCCCTCATGAGTTCTAAAGGAAGTATTAGGAATGTCTGCCTCTTTCATATGGATCTAGTGGTAGCCCAAACCAAGTTCATGTTTAGTAAAGAATTGGGCACCACTCAATTCATCCAAGAGGTCATCAATGACAGGAATGGGAAATTTTTCTTTAATGGTGAGTTTGTTGAGGGCATAGAAGTCATGAAACATGCACAAATAACCTTCTTTCTTAAGGACCATGACCACATGAGAAGAGTAGGGGCTCGTACTAGGGAGAATAACACCTGGATTGAGCAGTTCTTGAACCATTTTCTCAATTTCATTTTTTTGGGAAAAGGGGTCATGATAGGGATAGATATTGGGAGGAAGGCTTCATGGGACAAGGGGAATGGAATGATCATGAACACCATGGGAAGGAGGGAGTCCCTGGGGAGTGGAAAAAACCACTTGATGTTTAGAGATGATGGATTGGAGGTCCTGTAGCACAAAGGGTTTCTCAATGGCTTATATGGCATGGAGTTGGGAAATAATTCCAGAATGACCTTTTCTGAGCAATTTTTCCATGTGATGGGAACCAATGATCTCCGGGGAACTGACGATGATTCCTTGGAACTTATATTGTTTTCCCTCCTGGTCGAATTGCATGGTTAATTCCTTAAAATCCATGAGAATGGAACCCAAAGTCCTTATCCATTCTGCACCCAACACAATGTCACAACTACCCATGTCGATAGCAAACATATGATATTTTATATGGTATTCACCAATTTGGAGACGCACATTTTCACAACGCCCTCCACATTTCATGGACCCACCATTGGCAATCATGATTTGGAAATTATTTATTGCATGGATATAGCAATTAGTTTCTTGGGAAATGTGGCAATGAATAAAATTATGGGTGCTTCCACTATCAATAAGAATTATGAACTTCCTATGCTTGATGTAACCAATTGGATTGAGGGTTTGGGGAGCAGAGAAGATAGTGAGAGGATTTAGGGAAATGAATGGTTCTACTTAGGGAGGGTCTAAGGGAGGGGTTATGTCAGTGGGTTCAGGTGACATGGACACAAGGGGAGCCTCAACATCCTCTTCTGAAACATCCTCCAAGATGGCCATAAAAAGATTTTGTTCCTTACACTTGTGTCCCAGAAAATATTTTTCATCACAATTATAACAAAGGCCTTTGAGTTGGCATTCATCCATTTCATCCTTGGTCAATTTTTGGATATTTAGTGGAGTAGAAGGAGGAGTGGGAGTTACTGGTTTAGTGCGAGGAATAAAGGAGGGTTTGTGGTTTTGAGAAGAGACAACATGTTGTGCTTTCTTAGATATTTTAGTAGTGTCCACCCAACTTCGAGGCCGATCCATGAGGACATGAGAACAAATCTCATCCTTGAGGCCACTGAAAAAACATTCTCGGAAAAAAGCATCAGACATGCCCTCTTTATGAAAATCCAGTCGCTCAAAAGAAGTTATAAAGTCTTCCACCGTGTTAGATTGTTTCAACTTTGTCAAACGACCTAAATGGTTGGTGAAAGTGTGTCCAAGCCACATACCCCTGGCAATCATTTTTTCTCCATTGCCACCATTGCGAACGTTCTTGATCTAGATGGAGAACTACATACTAGAGTTTGGCCAACTCATTCATAATTCCATATAAAGAGAAATAATGTTCCATTTGAGTTACCCAGCCAGTGGGATCCAATCCATAAAATTTGGTCACATCCACATGCGGAAGACGTAGGTCATGCTGAAAGTGATGGGGCTCAAAATTCTAAGAATGATAGGAAGTTTCACCTTCGATATGCAAAGGTGGGTCAGATAAGGGAATATTTGCAGGTATATGCAGCTTGGCATAGATCATTGTAGTGACAGATTTAAGCTGGGTAGTAATGTCTTGTTTGAGTTCTACAATGGAGGAATGCATATTTTAATTGATGGTGGAAATATTGGCACTGAGATGTCACACTTCTTGTTGGGTTTCTATGAAATTAGAGTGCAAGTTAGTGAAGCGAGCTTCCAAGTCTTAGCTACGGGTATGGGCCATGATGACGAGGAAACATGAAAAGGGGTGGGTGGGACCACACATAAAATGGGTTATGGGTGAAGTGTATCACACTAATCAGGGTGAGGAGTTGAATCCAATGGGGTAAATCCTAAATAAGGGTGTTGGAAGGGGGTCGGGTCCACAAAAATAAATTGCTGAAAAATGATAGGTATGATTGCGATAAGGGCGAAGAGAGAAATCCAACGGAATAGGTCTCAAATAATGGTGCCAACATGATCCATACTTTTTTTTTTTACTCTTGCGGAGTTATACTCCGATATGAAGAATATTGTAGTGATGAAATGCCCAAATGCTTAACGGTAAGAAATGTGTAGTAATTTTGCAACTCAAATGCAGGAAATATAGTTGTGCTACAATAGATATTGTTTGTTCTGTTTTGGTTTCTGTCCCAAGGTTTAGGTATTCAAGGGTTTTACAGACAACAATTTTCCCTATGCTATAGCTCTCTGATATACGTGCGTGGTCCAACAGTATTACTCGCAATATCTTAGGGCACCAACTAAGGAGGCTAGAATGTTCCCTTAGTCGTACTACCTGACTACCTAGGTACTAGAGAGTAGATTCCTGAGTGTTTTTCTCGGTGTCACTATAGCATTCAGGCAGTCGATCGATTTATCTATGGAGGGATTCAAGAGATCTAGGTTGATCTGTATATAGGCGTTGTGTGATGCGCTACCACTCGAAAGGGTACCAACAAAGGTTACAAATGGTGGCCAACAGATGTGTGCTTAAGTACCACTTCTATTGCCTACATGTATGAATCCCCAACTGTAGGTTTATGCATGTAACAACATATCTCTATAGCTTAAAGACACCAAAATAAGTCTCTACCGTGAAAAAATAAAATTAACCCACAATTTTCTGTCGAGGAATGTGCTCCGATACCACTTGTAATATTCTAGATATAAAAAGTATGCAAAACAAAAATAAATATCTAGAAATGGTATATGAACAACAATATAACCAAAACAATACCACAATAATACCAAAATGATACCAGAATAACACCAGAAAGAGCACTTTGATTACTGAGAGAAATTTTCACTTGCCTCTTCAAGGGGGCAACCTCCAGCAGAGTAGAGCTATATTACAATAATATCCAAGAAAAAAGTTCTCGTACCCTGAACTCCTATTTATACTAAATATGTCTATCAAAAGAACCATCTAGAGGAAGATCCTTCTAGAAGCGGAAACTTCTATTAGGTCTTCTTACATTGGATTTATTCTTCCTTATTTCTAGGCCTTATTAATATTGATCTTTATTACATGGAAATATATTATTCTACCTACGTGAGGGGTTAGTTTCCTAACAAATGTATCCACCTTGCAAGATCAATAATACCTTGAAAAACTTACAATGGATGAACTTCATGGGATTCTTATAGCCTATGAAATGAGAACAGGGAAACAAAAGCCATAAAAAAGGGAAACATCCTTCAAAGGATAAAAAGAAACAAAGAACCATGAGCATGTTCCAAATGAAAATCACTCAGATATATCAGATGAAGAAGATGCCAATTTTATAAGGAAACTCCAGAAAGGATCTGGGAAATATAAAGGGAAGTTACACCTCAAGTGATTCAACTATGGAAAAGTTGGGCATTTTTCCTCTAAATGTCCCTATCCCAAGAAGGTGGATAGTGATGACGAACATACTTATAACCATAAAGAACTTAAAAAGAGAAAAACTGGAAATAAGAAGAAATTCTACAAGGAAAAGAAAAACTTATACTCCAAAGAATATAGTAGTTCATCTGACATGAGTGAAGATGACGAGATAGAACTTTTATTTATGGGCATAGAATCTCAAAATAATATTGTTGATAATGAATAAAAATATGAAGTTGAAGGATAAGTAGACCTTGAAGGAGAACTTATTAGTGCTTTTGAAGAACTGAGAAAGTACAAAAAGAAGAACAAATCATTAAGAGAACAATTATTAGAATATGAAGAAAAACAAAAATCAAAAGAAAAGGAAGTTTCAATAACCATCAAGGAATCAGAACAAATCATTATTGATTTTAAGACTCAACTCCAAGAAGCCAAAATAATTGAATAAGTCATAAGTAAACAACTCAATGAAAAGCAATTATACTGTGAAAAGCTAGAGGATGAAATCGTTTTTCTAAAAAGAGAACTTGAGAAAGGAAACAACCAATCAAGATTTGAAAACAATTCAAAAATCTTGGATGACATTCTTAATAGTCGAATATCACAAATCAATAAGTCAGGATTGGGTTATGATCAAAAGAATTCTAACAAAGGATCTAACTCTACATCTCAGGAAACTAGAACAAAAATACAAAACTTTATGCAGTTTCCCTTCAAATCTCTTTCAAAAAAGAATAAAGAAAAATAAATACTTATTCTAATCAACATAAATTTTATCTCCCTTCAAAAGAAAATGAATATAGAAGGAACACAACTACAAGAAGAACTCCCCAAAAAGGGTATCAACATCTATTTCTTGGCTATTGTTTCTCTTGAAATAATTTTGGGCATAAAGCATTACATTGTAGAGATTATGGAAAGAACAATCATAAGAATGTTCTAAGATATGGTTATTGTTAGAAAAATAGGTGTGCTCGTTTTACCATAGACAATATAGAAACATTGTCACCCAACCATAGGAACAAAGGCCACCCCCGAGCACCTTAACCTTGACAGAGAGAATAATTTCGAAATCAAACCCTAGAAGCAATAGCCAACCAAGGTAGTATACCTCTCTCCAGAGCTAGCATACCAGGCAAAAAGTCTAAACCATAACCGAAGATAAATTCCAAGCCAAAACTGAAATGTCAGTTGCGGCAGTTGTAGCTGTAGCTCCCCTCCAAACTTCCACACCACTGGTCTTATGCAATTGTAAGAGAGAGTGTGTCAAATGAGCTCTAGAGCCCTCTTATTTATATTCCTCCAAGTGACCTAACTGGGTCGACTTCTACTTCTGGAGGCTAATAACTTAATAATAAATATTCTCCTGAGTCGACTTGTCTCCTATGTTTATTATCCAACATTTTAGGGTTTCTCTTGCTTCCTAGAATATTCTAGCCTCATAATGGTTACATGTAGAGGTTAATACCTCGAGAAGCTACCATAATATCAACACTCCCTTCTATCTCGGGAGGTATTAAATGAAATTATATTCAGAAAAAATAGACCATTCAACCAATAGCATCATCGTAGCCACGTAGGTTGTCTCATGGTCAAATCATGAGCACTGTCATCACTATTAGTATCATTTGATATCATAAACTGCATCATCTCTGGAAACCATACTCCATATGAGTAATTGAGCATGATGTTGAATAAGTCACTCACTCCACAGAGTGATACAAGAATCATTCTCCTAATCTTTACATACGTTCTAAAAGAATGACTATCCTAGACCATTTTACATAGGAAGAATGTTTGTCCATCAACATATTGACTATCCATCCATCTAGATGAAAAACATATCCAACACTAGTGATAGTCTCCATGGCAATAAGAAAAATTTCTTCCAATAGAACACAAATGTATCTATCCATAGTAGTATACAACTACTATCCAGTGGTACAAAACCACTCCTAGTAGCACATTGCTACTAACTAGTGATACACAGTCACTACCAGTGAATCACATCCACCACAGTAGCAAAAAACTATTGTCCAGAGACATACAATATCCAAAAAAATCATATCATCTGATATCAACCTGCATAAACAATATCATGATATAAATTAAGTCATCTAGGTTGTTATCACTAAAAAATCGTCAACAACATTGCACACAATGGTTGAAGAAAAAAATCAATGCCAACATCAACTAGTCCACCTACAACACCAAAATCCATCAAAAGGAAAAAAACTATATACTTGGGTCAAAAATCTCGAACCACTTTCTGAACTAGAAAGGAACTGCCCATCTTGGACCATTTTTCTAAACTGGAAAATGATCGTCCATAAATAAATAGCATATCAGTGCTCCCTTCAAAACTAGGAGTAATAACTTCCTTTTCCAATAAGGAAGTCATCTCCATGAGCCCCAGATTGTCTCTTAAGTACGCAAATGTTTCATCTTGGACAAAGGATTTACCAAAATATCTACTATATGTTCATCTGTGGAGATATACTGGAGAACCACTTCTCTCTTCTGGAATTTATCAAAGAGAATATAAAGCTTGATCTTAATGTACTTCGATCTATCATGGAACATCGGTTTCTCTGAAATTTTTGCATAGCTCTTATCATTACAGTATATCATGGTCGAATTCAACACATGATCAGATGGTCCAGAAATCAACTTATTTCTTATGTACAAGCATCACAAGTTGTAATATACTCTACTTATGTAGTGTTGATTGCAATATACTTATGTTTACTACTATCTCATGACATCGTGGTAAATCTCAAACTGAAACATATCCAAGTAGCACTTGTTATATCATATGTACTCCCTACCCAATTTGAATCGATAAATTCATGCAGTTGTATGTCATAATTTAAAAGTCCCACAAAAACAAATATCCAGCTGAGTATTCTCCAAATACATTAACGAGACAATCAATTGTCAATACTGAGGCGGGTCTACTGAATTAGAGTCGCTTCAACTTCTTCAGATTTGTTATCATGGTAGTTATCCATATATTTTAAATCCATCATCCCAAGCTTCTAAGTAACCATTATGATACACTTTCTCTGTCATAGGAATTTTTTGTCATGCTTTTGTTGTATATGAGATACTCTACATCAAGTGCCTTGAATCCATACAAGGTATTCTTCCATTTGCATACACGAGTCTCTTTCTAGTATAAGATTCTTTCTCAATTTGTTTTTTTGGGAAGAAAAGTCGTTTACATGTAAATTTCAATCCATGGATACTACAAGAGGTATATCTGGTTTACTGAAGCAAGTTGTCATAATAATATTCTCCCTCCTTCCAAAAGAACCTCTAGTTCTAATTCTCGCAATGCTTCCATTCATAAGTATTTTTCACATTTTCTTACATACATTGTTCTTCATCACAACTTCCATTTATTCTGGTTGATTACTTCTAGTGGGTTCAAACCAAGCTGGTAGTCTTATGATTCTCAGTATAATAATTGGTTGTTATGGATTTTCTTTCTTTCTTGGAATCTTCATCTTCTTCCTCATGTTCCTCTTTAGCTTTTAGTTCCATAGAGTCTTATATAGATTCCATGCCCTTCCTTCCTGAATATTCCAACTTCTTCCTTTCATCATAGGAACATGGATGTAGATGGACAACCAAAGATACTTAAGGCTTCTTTTGGAAGAAAACTTCTTCTAGAGTCAAACTGAACATGTGATGATTATCATGGCTGCTACTTTCAATGGGGTGTTAGAAAAACAGGACCGCGGAGCAATGAAATAAAACAAATGCAGAAACAAAAAGACAGAAGACACACAATACAAGAGAGACACAGATTTACGTGGTTCACCCAGTGTGGGCTACGTCCACCAGAGAAATTGCCAGGTCCTTCCTTTATTATTATCCAACAAATGAAGGGATACAACCTACAGCAAAAACCCGCTGTAACTTCCTCTTCTTTCTCTCACAGTCTCCTCTCTCAGAATACAATATTCACCCTTGTACATAGCCGCAATACATTTCCCTCATAAAAGAATGTTGCCTTCTAGGGAAAAAACCCTAACATAATCTCTAGCGTTAGATCTGCGACCTTATAATGAACGGTCCAGATTTACAATGAAATTACAATATACTTTTATAAGGCAATTTTTGCTTCGGGGGCTTCGCCCCCGAACCCCCGCTTGCCCCCGGACCCCGCAGAGCGGGTACCCTCCCTCTGCACTCCCCCACGTGGAAGAGTGTACATACTTTTGGGGTGTAAATACTTCATGGGGTATAAACACAGCTAAAAGAAAGGACCTCTGAAGCAGGAAGATAATCAGGCTCCACAACCAACAATCTCCCACTTGGAGACTAATCTCAACAACTCCACTACTGCTGTATATGCTGGACTCTAAACCTTCTTGGACCTGGCAAATTTATCATCTTCATCTTCATTCTTGAAGACCAACTGAAACTGAGCAAGAACTCAGTTTCTCCCTGGTTACTCCCTTTTTTAACATGTCTACAAGATTCTGGCTAGTGTGTATCTTTTCCAGCTTCAATTGTCCATCTTCCAAGGCGGATCGTATGAAGTGGTACCTCAACTGTATATGCTTAGTCTTTGAATGGAAGGATGAGTTATTTGCAAGGTGAATGGCACTTTGACTATCACAGTACAACCTGATGTTCTCTTGCTTCTTTTCCAATTCCTCCATGAACCTTTGTAACCAAATCATCTCTTTACTAGTCTCTGTAGCAGCAACATACTCTGCCTCTGTTGTTGAAAGTGCAACAACCTTTTGCAGTTTTGAAATCCAACTTACTGTTGTTCCACCTATAGTAAAAACATACCCTGTGGTGCTCCTCCTGCTGTCTTTATCACCTGCCATAT
>ML786701.1:171943-189979 GCA_009831015.1 Picea engelmannii | reverse complement strand
CGACCCTAAACTTTCCATCTTCCGACATTGCTCCCACTCGAACCAGGAACCCTCTTTTCCTGCGAGTTACCTTACGCTCTGATACCAGTTGTTAGAAAAACAGGACCGCGGAGCAATGAAATAAAACAAATGCAGAAACAAAAACACAGAAGACACACAATACAAGAGAGACATAGATTTACGTGGTTCACCCAGTGTGGGCTATGTCCACCATAGAAATTGCCAGGTCCTTCCTTTATTATTATCCAGCAAATGAAGGGATAAAACCTACAACAAAAACTCACTGTAACTTCCTCTTCTTTCTCTCACAGTCTCCTCTCTCAGAATACAATATTCACCCTCGTACATAGCCGCAATACATTTCCCTCATAAAAGAGGGTTTCCTTCTAGGGAAAAAACCCTAACATAATATCTACCGTTAGATCTGCGACCTTATATTGAATGGTCCAGATTTACAATGAAATTACAATATACGTTTATAAGGAAATTTTTGCTTCGGGGGCCCGCTTGCCCCCAGACCCCCTGGACCCCGCAGATGGGGTACCCCCCCTTTGCACTCCCCCGCGTGGAAGAGTGTACATACTTCTGGGGTGTAAATACTTCATGGGGTATAAACACGGCTGAAAGCAAGGACCTCTGAATCAGGAAGATAATCAGGCTCCACAACCAACATTGGGAACATGGACAGATACTTTATAATCTTCACGGATTCTTCAATGGATCATATCATTTAGGATCATATCCCTCCTAATCCTAGCTTCATGCCTGAATGCATGCTCTTCTTTTGTAATTATGCAATCATCTCCCTCCATCTAAGAAGGTCCATGCTTCCATCTTCATCCTTATTTCTTTTTGCAAAGTGTCACAATTTTTATTCTAGTTTCCTCTTGATTACTTACTTCTTTTTGGTCTCTTCAAGTTTGATTTTGATTGTGGCCCATCTGGAAATTGTTAATTGTATAATGGCTTCCATAGGAATTGTCACCAAAGATTGTCAACGTACTTCATCCTTTTCGTGTGCATTGTACTCATCGTAATAGAAATCCTTATCTTTTTATTCTTCCATAGGTATCGTTTCAATGACCATATTTTCTTCTAAGAAATAGATATGCATGATATGTATAGGAACTGTGTAAACATGGTATGTACAAGAACTATGAAGAATATTGTTACCTTGACTAGAAGAAGAAGTTTGTTTTATCCTTCATGGCTTTCTTTGAGGGTTCCCTTTCTTCGGCAACTGTTGCTTTGTCTATTTCCTTCCCTTTCTTTAACTCAAGATAGTGGTTCCTGTAGTGACCATATTTCGACAGTTGAAGCATTTTATCTTTGACATATCCTTTTTTTGATTTGGTTTCTTCCTTAAGCCAAACTTCCTCTTATTTCTTAAATTCTTGAGTTTTTCTATGAAGGCTTGATCATCATATTTATTTTGGGATTTATATTTTGTGTTAATCTTTGATTCTTCTTGTGCACAACAAGTCTAAAGTTCTTCAAATGTGGGATATTCCTTTCTTGGGTTTGTTGGAATAGGGGTAGACCCAGGGTTCAACGCTTCAACAGTGCACCAACAAAACCCTAAATACCGGCCCTTTTGGCAACACCTGCAAAGCAGATGAAGTCTCACCCGAGGTAGAGGTAGGGGGGGTTGCAGGACTCAAGTGTCTACAACCTAGCTGGGACACATATCTGTGATCACAATAATTTAATAGAGCACTTAGAAATTAGCATTCATTAGTCTTTAACCCCTATTCACATTGCATGTTAAACCCTTATTTCAGATCAGTGCAGTAACAACCAAGATCAAGCACCTCTAACCATTCAACACATAGCATCAAAGAAAATCTAATCATTCATTCATGTATAAAGCACTAAGCATCAATGGATTTACCTATTACACCAAGATTATTACACTAACCAATTAGATACATAAACAACATTAACATCATAGTACAAAACACATTGACACAGGATATAAGTGGTTCACCCTAGTGTGGGGATACATCCACCAATATTCTTCTCTTCTTATTAGTCTCTTACAATCTTCTTACATGCACCAAGATAGAACACCAACTCCGCATAGGACAAGATATATGCACGCACCTTGCCAGATCCTCCTTCCCTGAGTTGTATCAAAGCACAAATCCTTACACATTATGTCTGCACCAAGCACTTACAAAATGCTTGCACTTAGCTCTGCAAGCCTTAACACATATTCTTGCACATATATAATATTAGTACTAAGACATCTACCCTTTCTTACATCGCCTAGCTACTTATTTATACATTACAAAAAAGTCCTAAGCATGGGTAAACCCATGGGACAACATCCCATACCTATTACATAAACCCTAAAACCCAAAAATCCCACAAAAAGGGAGAGATCTCGCGATCTTAACTTCGCCTCGACGCTCCATCTTCGACCAACCTATTGAAGTCCTAAAAATGGTCAAAATTGACCAATGTTTCCACAAAACTTGGTTGAGGGCCAACAGGACCCCAACACTCACCTGTGACTCATCTTGATTCACTCTGATCTGGGAAATATTGCTTCAAAGGCCTTGAGGTTAGCTCGAGCTACCTCGACTTGCTGCTTCGCCATAGCCTCTTGCTCGGTGAACTCCCAAATGACTTGCTCAGTGATAGGCCCTTCCAGACATTGTTCCACTGTTGCGACCACATGTTTCAACTGTGATCCTTGTTCCTCGTTCTCTTCAAAGAGGGTGAAAGCTTCATCCTACACTGGTTGGATTCATTGTGTCACCTCCAACACTCTTCTCTAGATGGCAGTGACCTACTATTGAACTGCACACTGCTCCTATGCCCTCTTCATCTTCTCCATTGTTGTAAGCAGCTTCAACTGCGCTTGCACTATAAACACCTACCGCTTTGTCTCCTGGAGTTGTGCCTCCAATGTCCTCAATTTTGGGTCTTCTATAAGGCACTCATAGGTCTGCACACTTAGGTTACTTAGTTGCTTACATTCTGAAGCCAACACCTTGATTCTTTCGACTGCACTCCTGGAATTTTCTGCCCTTTGATCATGCACTTCCTACAAGGTCCTCGACACTGCTTGTAGTTCTAACTCAGCTACTCTTGCTTGAATATGCTCAATGGCTTCAGTGAGCTTCCCCACTTGGCTCTCAGTTGTCTCTTCTTCCATCTAGGCCAAGCCCGACACAGATGAAAGTTCTCTAGCTACTGTCTCCTTGACTGCAATCTGCTCCACAAGTAATTGGTCTTTTTTTCTCCGAATCTGATCTCTATCCTCCTCAAAATTCACTCTCGTGTCATATTTTTCTTGCTGCACAACCTGAAGTTTCTCTAGGGATTCCTCCTTTTCTTGATTTAAGGCCTTTGTGGCCTGTTATTTTTCTTCCTGTACTAGACGAAGGTGAGCCCCTATAGCATCTTCTATCCTTCGCAATTGGGTGGGATCATCCCCCAATTATACAACTTCTAATGATGACCGTGCAATAGACATTGTACATTTTGAATAGAGATCTTGATGTACCCCCTTCAAATTTTCCTTGATTTTTTCATACATTGTCTCCTGCTTTGCTTTGTTTCACTGCAAGATATCCTTCAAAGCATATGCTACAACTATGATGATGAGGTCAATATCATCCACTGTGAGCACATTCTACGACTGAGGCTTATTGGCTCATGACTTCTTCTGTGTTGAGGGTTTCTTTGGAGAAACCTTCCTTTTCTTTGATGTCTCGACCTCTGTAAGGGGTTCCTTCGACGATGTTACTTCTCCATTTTCTTGATTTTCTTCTTCCCCTTCCTCCTCGTGGTTTATTTCATCACCTCCTCCTCCTCCAGGTGAGTCAGATGTAGTTTCCTTTGATGCGTTGTTTATCTCCTGCACTTCTTCCTTTTTCTTCTTCTTCTTATCATTGCTTGGTCCATCCCACTCTGTCCGGGTGACCAAAGGGCTTCCGATGATGTCTGGGTCTGAGAGCTCTATCTACTCGACTAGTACATGGAACTTAGCCAACCATTCCTTGGTTATCTCCTCTGTGTCTTCATCAGTCAATTTGTAGTAAGACTACAGATCCTCCTTGCTTTCGTCCCTATGTGCAGTGATGTAAATAAAGTGGTGATCTGCATGGAACTTTGCTAGTCACCTGTAAGTATGCAAGGTGTTCAGGATCATTCAGGGGAATGACTCAATGGTGCATGTGAATTGTAGGCAGTAAGTGTGAAACACCGCATTTTTTTTCCATTGCTTCACCATGTCACTTGTATACCACAAGGTGGTGAACCTCGTGGACAATGGTTCTGATGGCTTGACTTCCGGGAATGTCACTCCCTTCGACATCTCCCAAGCGACAAATGCTATAAGAATTAGTAACCAGCTGAAGTGGAATTCATATCCTTGGTATTGTTCTTTGTGGTAGTACTTCTCCAACTCATTGACGAGGTAGCTCACCTAGTTCATTTGTATTCCCTCAACACACTTTCCTGTGAGGTCGACGACGAACCCTGTAACTTGCGTTGGTATGTTCTTCCTGACGAGAATTCCAATAATAAGTTGAAAAGATAGGCACACTATGCCATCTTGGATGGAGGCCACCTTGTAGCCTGGCTTCCCCTTCTCCACATCATCGTAGGTTTCCTTTATACATTGCACCATGGAGCGATCTGCAACCTTCCCTGGATAGAATTTTTGAGGGTCTGGTCCCTGTACGCTCAGTCCAGTGATCATGTGGATTACCGTTGGATCCACAGTCATGCGCCTATCTAACCAGAGATAACCTCCATGGTATCATGATAGGAGGAGTTTAACGCACGTGTTAACCTCCTAATGTCTGCCAAAGTGGGGGGTATTCATGAAGTTTAATATGGTGGACCTTGAAATATCCTTAATCCATGGTTGGGGGACTATATTTGACTTCTTTCCAGTTGTCTTGGTTAGGTATCGATGCAATGTGAGAAACACATAATTATTCCTGTCTCCAAGGTTGAAATCGTTGATCGTAAGATCAAGGATCAGTCCTATCTGCGGTCTGACTACGTGTATCCCATTCAAAAGGTACACAGTGATGAACATGTACTTGAAGTCACATAGGACATTTTCACAACTAATCGCGCTAGTGAGAGGCAGGATGTAGTCGGGCAAGACTGATGGGATCAGCTTCGCGTTCGCTAGGTCATCCTAGTGCTTACTTATTTTCTCGGTCGTTGTTCGGCTAGATAGACATGCAGTCGAGTGGGAGGCTTGCAATCTGGCCATCGATGAGGCCTGTACTCCTGTAGACATTGTAATTTTTAAACCTGTGAAGTAAAGCAATGCATATAGATTATTAAGAAAAACAAAATTTAATCAATGGCTCATTCACATAGTACACAGAGATTTATACCAGAAACCCTCAACCGGGAAAACATTTCTTATATTCATTATGTCAAATTTCACCATTCACTATACAATATATACAATGTTTTTAGGTATTCCATAGATACCAAAACCCTAATCCCTTAATCCGAGATTAATTTACAAAACCGCTAAAAATAGCAAAAAATGCCCCTAAAAGAAAAAAAACAAGGCGTTGCCCCAAACGCTGCGCCTAACTAGGGGGGACATACCTGCCCCCCATGGGACCCCCCTAGGAAAGCGCCTGGTGCACACGAAACAAATAGAGTACTACTACGAGGGATCATCAAACGCAGTTGTCATATCTAACGCGCCCACACACACACATGTAAAGAATATAACACATACCCAATATTCTCCCACTTGTTGTTTTATTTGCATCCAGGGGTCCAGGGGATTGTATAGTCAACAATCCAGGGAAACAATGCCCATTATTACTCTACACCAGGAGAACTTTTCTGTGCTCATAGACTTTGTCAATGAATCTGCAACATTCTTCAAAGTGTTAACCTTTTTCCAGCAACACCTTCTTTTCCTTAACCATGTCTCTCACAAAGTGATATTGAACATCAATATGATTTGTCTTTGAATGATAAGCTAGGTTCTTTGCCAGGAATATTTCACTCAGACTGTCACAATCTAATCTCACTTCTTGTTGTACCAACCCAATACCTAAACACAATCTTTGTAACCATACTACTTCCTTGCTTGCATGAGTGGTTTCCATGTATTCAGCTTCTGTAGTTGAGAGTGCCACTACAACTTGTCTTTTGCTCATCCAACTGATTTCTCCTCCAAATAGGTTAAACACATACCCACTTGTAGATCTTCTGTGATCCAGATCTCTAGCTCAATCTGCATCAACAAAGCCATGTATGTCCACCAATCTGTCCAATCCTGGTCTTCCTTGGTAGCACAATCCATAACTAGTGGTGCCACGAAGATACCTGAAGACCCTCTTTACTATAGTCCAGTGCTCCTTCCCTGGTTTTGACATATACCTGCTCAAAACTCCCACTTCATGTGCAATGTCTGGTCTAGTACAGACCATTTCATACATCAAACTGCAACCTGCACTAGCATACAGAACATGGGACATGTCCTCTTCTTCTTCCTATGTCTTGGGACACTGATCCGCAGACAACTTTACACATATAGGAATAAGAACCTTGACCAGTTTACTTCCATTCATATTAAACCTCTGTAATATCGTCTCAACATATTTTCTCTGATTCAACCAGAGTTTCTTGTTTGCACGATCTCTTTTAATCTCCATTCCCATAATGAAGTTAGCAGCACCGAGATCCTTCATGTCAAATTTGGAGGATAGACGGGATTTCACCTCCTTGATAACATCCATGTTATTTCCTACCAACAACATGTCATCAACATACAACACTACATAAATGAAGTGATTACCAACCTTGGAATATACACAGTGATCATCCCTGCTTCTTACAAATTCCAATCCAAGGATGTATGTGTCAAACTTTTGGTACCACATCCTAGGTGATTGCTTCAGACCATATAGTGACTTCTTTAGCTTACATACCAACTCTTTCTTTACCTTCACTACAAATCCTTCTGGCTGCTTCATGTAGATTTCTTCTTCTAGATCCCCATGTAGGAATGTTGTCTTCACATCCATCTGTTCCACTTCAAGATCAAAAGAAACAACAATAGATAAAAGAAATCTAATAGAAGTTAACTTAGCAACAGGAGAAAAATCTCACCAAAGTCAATTCCCTCTACCTGGGAATAACCTTTTTCTACTAATCAAGATTTGTATTTCTCCACTTTACCTTGTGCATTAAACTTCTTCTTGAACAACCATTTTCTACCAACCGATTTTATTCCAACTGGAAACTCAACTATAGCCCATGCCTCATTCTTATCCAAGGCATCCATTTCTTAAACCATGGCCTTCTTCCAAAGTTTACTATCCTTTGAATTCACTTCTTCCCTGACAGTTCTAGGATCATCATCATAAATAGATAAAGCAAAATTGGAATGAAAATCAGGTGGACTATACCTTTCTGGTTTCCTTTTATCTCTCACTAATCTCCTCAATACTGGGGTATGAGGTTCTTCTTCTTCTTCTTCTTCTGCTTCCTCTTCTTCAAATGATTCAGATTGTGCATCATCCAACTCAAGCTCTATTTTCTCCGGTTCATCTTGAATTGGTAGGAATTCATGTTTGGACACATCTTTTACCTCTCTGAAAACAACATCTCGACTGTAAACAGTCTTCTTGGTTTCTGGGTTTCAAAGCTTATAACCTTTCACACCATCTTTATAACCAATAAAGATACACTTTTAAGCCTTTTTATCCAACTTACTCCTATTTTCCTTTGGAACATGTACATAAGCATCACAACCAAACACTCTAAGATGTTGAAGAGAGGATTTCTTTCCAGACCATACCTCATGTGGATTTTTATCATCCAATGCTGATGAAGGTGATCGATTGACCAAGTAACATGTTGTACTCATTGCCTCTGCCCATAATTCTTGTCCTAACCCAGCACAGCTGAGCATGCTCCTTGATTTTTCCATCAGTGTCATGTTCATCCTTTTTTCAACTCCATTCTACTGAGGAGTGTATGGAGTAGTCTTCTGCCTTGCTATACCACATTTCTTACAGAATTCTTCGAATTCATTTCTGCAGAATTCTCCACCATTATCTGTTCTCAATACCTTTATTTTCTTCTCTATCTGATTTTCTACCAAAGCCTTAAACTCTTTAAATTTATCAAATACCTCAGATTTATTTCTAAGAAAATAAATCCATGTGTTCCTTGAAAAATCATCTATGAATGAAACATAATAAATAGATTTACCTAGGGATGGAATAGGAACAGGTCCAAACACATCACTGTGCATCAACTCTAAGATCCCATTTTCTCTTGTAGCACCAGATGGGAATCTTAATCGATTTTGTTTACCATATATGTAATGTTCACAAAAATCAAAATCCATAGTGCAATTAGACATACCTCCAACCATGTCTTTACCGTGTAGTGTTCGAAGGCCCTTTTCTCCAATATGCCCTAGTCTTTGATGCCACAACATGGTCTTCTTTTCAGGGATGATATTGGTCTTGTCTTCTTTATTTGTCTGCTCAAGGACAGTAGAATTGTTACACCCATTAGTATAAGTTCTTCCCAACAAATTGTACAGAATTCCACACCGAAATCCCCTCATCAACACCATTTCTCCTCGTACCATCTTGCAAGTGTTCTTTCCAAATACAATATCCACTCCTGCATCATCCAACTTGCTTACAAATATTAGGCTCTTGACAAGTTTTGGAATGTGCAGAACCCCGGGGAGAGTTCTAATCCTTCCATCTTTTAGCAGCAACTTAACCCTTCCACGTCCCAAAATTTTTGTTGTCGAGTCATCTCCTAGGAATACATCACCACTATCATATTTTTCATATCCAAAGAACCACTCCCTGTGAGGAGTCATATGGTATGACACACCTGAGTCAATCAACCATACATCACGGTCTGCATGTGTACTTGTAGATGCTAGGAAAACATCACCTCCTTCTTTAGTGGAGGTTTTTGCCTATGTGGAAGAGGTACTATAAGATCCCTTTGGTTTATCAACCTTCTTAGACTTGCAATATTTCTTATAATGCCCTTTTTTACCACACTTCCAACATTTCCTCAAAGATTTTCCTGGAGACTTATATCTACCTGTAGATTTAGATCTCCCCCTTGAAGGCTTACCAGGATTCCTGTCTTGGGTATGACCTCTTATAAATAAATCATTTGTGCTATGACTATCCATGATTTTCCGCCTCATCTCTTCAAATAACAATGATGAAACTACATCCTCATACTTCAATTAGATTGAGTGGTACTACCAATTGCTACAATTAGATTATCCCAAGAGTTTGGCAAAGAACATAACAAAGTAATACACTTATCTTCTTCTGCAATTGTAATATTAATAGAGACAAGTTGACTTACCAGAGTATTAAAGGCATTTAGATGTTCTGTCACAGAATCTCCATCTTCCATCCTAAGATGATACAACTTCTTTTGAAGAAACAACTTGTTTACTAGGGACTTTGATTGATACAAATTCCCCAACTTATTCCATAGTTCCTTGGTTGTAGATTCTCTCGAGACATTCAACAAAACCGAATCTGCCAGGCAGAGTTGAATATTACTCCTTGATCTTCTAACCAACTTCTCCCAATCTTCCTTCGACATACCAATAGGTGGTGTACTAGTAGTTTGTGTACTAGTAGGTTGTGTACCAGTAGCCTGTGTGCTAGTAGATGGTGTACCAGTAGGTTGTGTACCAGGATCCACAACGATCCATTTTTCTTTGTCTATAAGAAGGTCCTCCATATTGAGCTTCCATATCTCAAAGTTTTTATCATTGAACTTCTCTATCTTGATTCTAGATGAGCTCGTCGTTCCTCTTTCTATACTCGAATCTCCACTGCAATAGCTCCCACTAAACCCAGGTTTATCATAGACCCAAGATAAACTTGATCTATCCAGACCGAGCCAAACCCTCAACAACAAAGGAATCCCTCTGAAGATAAAAATGAGCTCTTATACCACATGTAATTTTTAAACCTGTGAAGTAAAGCAATGCATATAGATTCTTAAGCAAAACAAAATTTAATCAATGGCTCATTCACATAGTACACAGAGATTTATACTAGAAACCCTCAACCGAGAAAACCTTTCTTATATTCATTATGTCAAATTTCACCATTCACTATAAAATATATACAATGTTTTTAGGTATTCCGTAGATACCAAAACCCTAATCCCTTAATCCAGGATTAATTTACAAAACCGCTAAAAATAGCAAAATCCGCTAAAAATAACAAAAACCGCCCAAAAAAAAAATTCAGGGTGCTACCCCGACCTACCGCACATAACCAGGGGGGGCATACCTATAGTTGTCATATATAACGTGCCCACACAAACACACATGCAAATAATATAACACATACCCAACATACATGACCTTCTCATCCATAAGGTCGATCAAGATTTCTTCTACCGATTTTTCTATTGCACTAAGGTCGCCCAACATGCACACTCATAAATAAATAACTCGGGTAGGAAACTGAAAACTCCAGGTAAGAAAAATGGGTGGAAAGGTCTCAAAATCACAGTGCGATAGCAATTAGTTCTCCCGTTAGCTCGGATAATCACAATTTTCAAAAGTGTCCCTGGTGAGGCATTCGACAAATTAAATAAACAATTTCATAACGGGTTCCTCCAATGGATCAAAAAAGTCTCAATCAATATTATTTCATCCGTTATTGTGCAGTCCCAATGGTCCAATGGAAATATTTCCGGCAATAATTGTGTTTCTATCCGTTCTGGAGTGTCGTTCTAATGGTTAGGATGCCTCCAACAATCATATTTCTTCGCCATGGCGAAGTGCCCGTCTACGTTGTTTTGTTATTCCAGCAAGGTTCAGGTTCTGTAATCCTTCTTTCTGCGAAGTCCTCTCTGGAGCTTCCTGTAATTTTTATAACTTCTCTTTCTTCTTACTGATCTTTCTAGCCTTCTTTCCTATGATATGAGTCTCTAGGTTCCTCTTTCCATTATTATTCTTATTTTATCCTAGTAAAGGTACTTCACACTATTGAGAGTCTTTCAAAGGGTTCGAGTGTAGTACCTCTTATCTTACTTCTTATGGGGCAGGTGTTCTTCTCTCCTACATGGACAGGTTCTATAATCCTTCTTGCGTTCTTTCAACCTCGACAACTTTCCACGGCTTCGACTTGTCCTCCTACTCTTATATTAGTCTCGCTATTTTTCTAGTTATGAAGTCCCTTAATTCTTTCTTTTTCTATGCTATGGCTTCCTCTTCTTCTTTCCTTCGGATCTGATCTTTCTCAATCCAAGGATTTCCTAACATAAGTGCAAAAGGAGTGTTATTCTAAACAAACTTAATGACCTCAAATTCTTCTCTAGTCTATGCTCCATGGGCTATCATAGGTACATGAGTAATTCTTCCACATAGGGTTATCATCTTTCCTTTAAACAAGCCTATCCCTCCCAATGAATGAATCATAGTCGTCTTTCCCAGAATTTCCCAAGTTCTTTCTGGCATGATATTCACCTGTGTTTCTTCATCCAGAACATAGTCTATGTTGAAGTCTCCTATTCTTGTTTCTATGCACTCCTTCTCTTTTAAGATATCTAGTAAAGTGATGTCTCTATGATCATTCAGTGTTTCTTTCAGTTGTAATAACATAGTCTCTTATTCTTTCTGTTTCTCCAGCATATCCTTGGTTTCTTGACCTTCTTCATGGTTTTCTTGTCTCAGGTTCATCGTTTCAACTTTAACAATCATTCTAGGGCAATCCAAAACCTCACTACCAACAACTTTACAACAAAGACAAATAGGACCTCTACCAGGGAATTCCTTAGCAAGGTGTCTCAGTCTTCTACAACTATAACAAAGTGTCAATCCTCTATTTTTCTTAAACGATCCCCAACCTTTCTTGTATTATGCACTGGGATCACAGTGATGGACCTGCAACCTACAAAAATTATTTCTAGGGTCCTGCATCCATTTGTTAGTCTAAAACTTCTTGCTATGCATAGGAATAACATATCTTTCACTAACTCTATCAAATTTATTCAGATAAACTCTTCCTTCTAGTCATGCCCTATTTTTCAGAATAGGACCAAATCTATCAAACATACCTAAGTTCATACTTTTGAAGAAAAAATTTCCACTTATCTTACCTTTCTCATAGCAAAAAGATTTAAGGTCTTACCTCTTTCTTCAGATAAAACTTCCTTCTCTTATCACATAGCTTATCAAGTCAAGTAGATTATTGCACACTACAGTAGTAGATCTATGCACAAAGATTTCTCTTTTCTTCAGTTTCCAGCAATCACAGTTTCAATCCCGATAACAGAACCATTTGTTGGCACAGGGTCAGACCCAGGGTTCAATGCTTCAACAACACACCAACAAAACCCTAACTATCGGCCCTTTCAGCAACATCTATGAAGCAGATGTAGTCTAAACCGAGGTAGAGGCAGGGGGGTTGTAGGACTCAAGTGTCTACAACCTAGCTGGGACACATATATGTGATCACAATACTTTAACAGAGAACTTAGCAATTAACATTCATTAGTCTTTAACCCTTATTCACATCCCAGGTTAAACCCTTATTAGAGATCGACGCAGTAACAACCAATATCAAGAACCTCTAACCATTCAACACATAGCATCAGAGCAGATCTAATCATTCATTCATGTATAAAGCACTAAGCATTAATGCATTTACCTATTACACCAAGATTATTAAACTAAGCAATTAGATACATAAACAACATTAACATTATAGTACAAAACACATCGACACGGGATATACGTGGTTCACCCCAGTGTGGGGTGACACCCACCAATATTCTTCTCTTCTTATTAGTCTCTTTCAATCTTCTTACATGCACCAAGCCATAACGCCAACTCCGCATAGGACAAGAGATATGTGTGCACCTCGCCAGATCCTCCTTCTCCGAGTTGTATCAAAGCACAAATCCTTACACAGTCCATCTGCAGCAAGCACTTACAAAACACTTGGACTTATCTCTGCAAGCCTTAACACATCTTCTTGCACATAGCTAATATTAGCACTAATCCATCAGCCCTTTCTTACATCGCCTAGCTACATATTTATACATTACAAAAGAGGCCTAAGCATGGGTAAACCCATGGGCTGACATCCCATACCCATTACATAAACCCTAAAACCCAAAAATCCCAGAAAAAGGGTGATATCCCACGATCTCTGCTTCACCTGGGCGCTCCATCTTCGATCAGCTTGTCGAAGTCCCAAAAATGGTCAAACGCGACCAATGTTTCCACAAAACTTGGTCGAGGGCCAACAGTGTTCATGCTTGTGGCAAATGCATCCCATGTATTGGGAAGGCCATTGAGTACTATATTTACCAGTTCCTTTTCTAAAATGATTTCTTCAGTAGCTTGTAGTTGATCTCTTAAATGAGATATTCTCACAAATTATGATGATATGCTATCATCATTACTCATTTTCATGTCACAGAGCTAATTCTTCAGACTCGTTACTTGTCCAATGTTTCTGACCGAGAAAAGGTTAGTTAGGGCATCGTACATCTTCTTAGATGAGTCAAGATGAGATATGTAGGGTATCAAGTGGTATTTTATAGAGTCCACTATGATACTCATAGCGTTGATGTCATTGTCCTTGAACTTATCCATAACTGTAACGTTCTGAGGTTCCTTCTCTTTTCCCGCTTCAAACTATGGTTCCATGATCTTGAATTTCACAATATCCAACACTTTATTCTTGGCAAGGATGAGGTAAATCCTTGTCTTCCATGCTCTGAAGTTATAAGCCCCTTCTAACTTGTTTTTTGACTTCATAGAGTAAGTCATGACTGATTTGACTTGGTCAACCTTTGACTTTGACCAAAAACTCAAACTTGACGTCTTGGTTTGTTGAGAGTACCAGGAGGTGCACTAGGATATCTAGGAATTAGGTCAAGATCTTCACTTAAGGTTCCTTTAACAAGAGGGTTAGGGTTTCATTGTTGCTGCAAAACTTTGACTGCAACTACAACTGTAACTGAGAAAATCCTCCCAATCTATCTTCCAGCGGTTAGATTGTTTGAAGATAGTGTGGTCCCATAACCTATTAGAAAAATATATGTGCTAATTTCACCATAGACAATATAGTGATATTGTCACCCAACCATATGCACAAAGGCCACCCCGAGCACCTTAACCTTGATGGAGAGAATATTTCTAGAAGAAAACCATAGAACCAATAACCAACCAAGGTAGCGTACCTCTCTCCAGAGCTAGCATACCAGAAATAAAGTCCAAACCATAACCAAAGAGAAAGTCCAAGCCAAAACTGAAATGCCAGTTGGAAACTTGTGCACCACTGGTCTTATGCAATTGTGTGAGAGAGTGTGTCAAATGAGCTCTAACACCCTCTTATTTATAGTCCTCCAAGTGACCTAAATGCGTTGACTTCTACTTTTGGAGGCTAACAACTCAATAATAAATATTCTCTTGAGTTGACTTCTCTCCTAGGGTTATTATCCAACATTTTAGGGTTTGCCTTGCTTCCCAGAATATTCTAGTCTCGTCAGGGTTACATGTAGAGGTTAATACCTCCAACAGATACCATAATATCAACAATTATAAGAAAAATAATAATCAAGAGAATAGAAACTATAATGCATTCTCTCCATTACAAGATTACAATGCTGAATGATACAGATGAAACAATTATGGGCACAAAGATAGTGATTGCAGACTACCAAAGCATCCCATAAAGACTTCCAACATTCAAGAAGAAAATCATAAGAAGACACGGAAAGAAAAACAAATGGAAGAAAAGGAAACATAGTGTAAGGTAGCCTTATATGCTAAAGATAAAAGGAGTGAATGGTACATTAACAGTGGATTTTCAAATCATATGATAGGATATCAATACAAATTCCTCAGTCTAAAAAGGAAATATGAAGGAATAGTTACTTTTGGAAATAATGTCTCTACCAAGATACTTGGAAAGCATACGGTCAATCTAGGAAATAATAGAGATAAAGTAGAAAATGTGTTATTAGTTGAAAATATGAAGCCTAATCTTCTCAGTGTGAGCCAAACATGTGATCAATGATACATACTCATATTTAACTCTCAAAAATGTGAAATTAGAAAAGAAGGCTCTGAAAAATTGGTGGTTGTTTCACCCAAGACACCAAGCGATGTATATATCTTAAACATAGAAGAATAATAAAAATGTTGCATGAGCCAAACAGATGAAATTTGGATGTGTCACAAAAGAATGGGACATATAGGTTTTGACAATTTGATAAAATTTAGTAAAAAGGAAGTTGTGAGAGATATGCCAAATATTATTAAACCTTCGAACTCTGTTTGTAGGCACTGCCAACATGGAAAGCAAACAAGAGTAAGAATCAAGAAAAAAGAATACTTTACATAAAAACCATTAGAATTTGTTCACATTGACCTATTTGGACCAAAAAGAACCAAAAGCATGCAAGGTGAACATTACTTCATTTTATTCATTGATGACTATACAAGGATGACCTGGGTATCTTTTCTTAAAGAGAAATCATAAGCATTCAACAAATTTAAAGTCTTCAAAGCACATGTTGAAAATGAGACTAATATAAAAATCAAGTGCCTAAGATTAGACAATGGAGAGGAATTTACCTCAGATGAGTTCAATGAGTTTTTTGAAGCTCATGGAATTAAAAGACACTTTTTATCTCCAAGAACTCCTCAACAAAATGGATTTGTTGAAAGTTAAAATAGAATTGTTCAAGAAGCAGCCCGAACTATGTTAAATGAATCCAAACTACCATATATCTATTGGATATAAGAAATATATACATCAATATATATACTTAATAGAGCACAACTTAGATTTAACCATGACAAGACACCATATGAGTTGTGGTTTGGCAGACCAGCATTAGTAAAACACTGCAGAGTCTTTGGGAGAAAATGCTATATAAAAAGAGATAATGATAATATAGGAAAATTTGATTCCATATTAGATGAAGGCATATTTCTTGGTTACTCATCTAATAAAAAGGCCTACAAATGTTATAATTTGAGGTTGCACAAAATTATGGAAAGTAAAAATGTAAAGGTGGATGATATAACATCAAGAAGAATCAAATCTCAAGACAATTAACAAGTTTATAAAAGAAGAAGAGATGATGATGATGATGAAGAAACTAAAGAAATAAAAGAAGAAGAAACACAAAGTGAAGAAGAAAATGAAGAGGAGTCATCACCAAGACAATATTCAAAAGAACCATCAAGAAGAGTACAAAGAGATCATCTTTAAACTCAAACCATAGGAAACAAAAGTGTTGGATTTGAAACAAGAATAAGGATAACATATGATTAAGAACAAGAAATTGTCTCCCTGATAGAACCCAATACATTTACATAAGCCAACAAAAATGAAGATTGGATCAAATCCATGAATGAAGAGCTTGATCAAATAGATAAGAATCAGACCTGGGAACTTGTCCCAAGTCCAAAAGACAAAAATGTGGTAGGGACCAAGTGGATTTATAAAAATAAATTTAATGAAGATGGTTAAGTTATAAGGAATAAAGAAATATTGGTGTGTAAAGGATATGCTCAAGTACAAGGAATTGAGTTTGAGGAAACATTTTCTCCAATATCCAAATTAGAAGCTATCATAATGTTCTTGGCATTTGCATGTTTTAAAAACTTCAAAATATATCAAACGGATGTCAAATCAACATTCTTAAATGGAAATCTAGAGGAATAAGTTTATATAAAACAACCTGAAGGATTTATATTATCAGAAAATAAAGACTATGTCTGAAAATTAAAGAAAGCATTCTATGGTCTCAAACAAGCTCCCATGGCATGGTTTTCAAGACTTGATAATCATATACAACAACAAAGATACAAAAGAGGATCTACTAACAACAATATTTACATTAAAATTGAAAATCAAAATATGATTATTGTTGTAGTATATGTGGATGATATCATCTTTGGAAGTAATATAAATCCTCTAAGAAAGCAATTTTCTACAGAAATGAAAAAAGAATTCGAGATGCCAATGCTTGGTGAACTAACATTATTCCTAGGATTACAAGTTTCACAATCGAACAAAAGCATAGTCATATCTTAGAACAAATACATTAAATAAATGTTGAATAAATTTCAAATGGAAGATTGTAAACCTATGAGCACTCCTATGATTATAGGATGCAAACAAAGAAAATATGATGAATCACTAGAAGTAGACCAAACCATGTTGTAATGTTCCTGACTTGGCTAGTAGGGGCAACGTTGCTAATGTGTGTGTAGGACCAAAGGTTTACAAAGGACTGCAAAGGTTTATAAATGATCATACAAATAATAAATGTGACAAAGGACTGCAAGTTTTTATTATGATATCTCTCTGGATTACAAAAATGGATGAATGCGGCTGAATACTGACAATACTCGACTAGATCAACATACAAATGATCTTAGCCGAAATATAAATAAGCAACTGCGACTGAATAACAACACTCGGCTAGATCAAAAGACAAAAGGATCTTAGTCGGAATACAAATAAGCAACTAAAAGATAATACCCGGAATATGGGAGCACTGAAGAATGATGGAAGACATGGATGATCTTCCCGGTGACTAGGGTGTGTCTTTCAACACCGAAATCAGCCAACTGGTGTCTTCCTCCTGGAATACACTAAACTATCTCTCCTAAGATGTGCCTCTTCTCCTCAATGACAAGTCATAATCTGCATAATCCTGAATTAGGTCACTGACCCTTCCTTTATAGTTTTCCAAAACCCTAAATCATGCTGAAACCCTAAATCACTAATGAAACCCTAATTCACTGCTGAAACCCTAATTCACTGTTGACTTCTATTTTTAGCTCATAATGACTTAAAAGCGTTGTTAACTCTTGTTAGCTCAATGTCACTTTCCAAATATAACACCTATGACTGGGGTGACCTCTAGTAAAGCGATGTTAACTCTTGTTAGCTCAATGTCACTTTCCGAATATAACACCTGTGACTGGGGTGACCTCTAGTAAAGCGTTGTTAACTCTTGTTAGCTCAATGTCACTTT
>ML786701.1:138536-170573 GCA_009831015.1 Picea engelmannii | reverse complement strand
AGAAGTGAGAAAACTTGGTCAATCTGTCGACCACTACATAGATGCAGTCCTTACCCTGGACCTTGGGTAGACCGGTGATGAAGTCCATAGATATACTCTCCCATTTCTGCTCTGGAATGGGGAGTGGCTGAAGTAGCCCTACTAGAAGAGCATGCTCTAACTTGTTCTACTGGCAAGTCACACACTCACTGACATGTCTCATAACGTCTTGTTTGAGGTCCTTCCATGAGAACCTCTCTTGGATTTCTCTGTAGGTTTTGAAAAACCCCTGATGGCCTGCTAGAGGTGAATCCTGAGATGCGGTGAGGATTTTCTTCTTAAGCCCTGAATATGGCACCAAGTAGACTCTATCCTTGTAAAATATGGCATCGTAAATGACCCTATATCGGTCATCCTGTATCTGCCCATCCATCACCTCACAAGCGAACTTGTTCTTGGAATATTCCACTAACAAGTGGGATTTCCAATCTACTAAAATCTCCATCAAAGAACATGCCACGGGTCTCCTCGATAGTGCATCGGCCACAATGTTATTCTTCCCCTTGACATACTCTATGTCAAAGTCTAATGCCTGTACCTTCGTCACCCATTTCTATTGGCGTTCACTGAGGTCCTTCTGCTCAAGGAAATACTTCAAACTATTGTGATCGGTCTTGACCATGAATTTTTTGCCCACCAAATATTGTCTGAACTTGGTCAAGGCATGCATGATTGCCAACATTTCCTTTTCATAAATGGAGTACAACCTCTCAGGTTGACTAAGCTTTCAGCTCTCGAATACAATGGGGTGTCCTCCCTGCATCAAAACTGCACCGATCCCTTCGTTGAATGCGTCACACTCTAGTACAAATGGCAGGGTGAAGTCTGGTAGTGCCAACACTAGACAAGTGCTCATGACTTCCTTCATGTGATCAATGGCTTCCTATGATTTCTCGGTCCATATGAAGGCCCCATGCTTGGTAAGATCTGTCAGTGGTGCTCCAAGCTGAGAAAAACCCTGGACGAACCGCCTGTAATAGCTGCACAGCCCGAAGAAGCTCCTCAATTCTGTCACGTTCTTGGGTGTTGGCCAATCTAGAATGGCCCTGATCTTCTCTTGGTGCACCTGTACCCCCTGTTCACTGATGATGTGTCCTAAGTAAAGTAGCTCTGTCATACCGAACTCACACTTGGACTCTTTGGCATATAATGACTGTGCCTTCATGATGCTCAATACCTCATCCAGGTGCCTCATATGCTCTTTCCATGACTGGCTATAGACCAAGATGTCGTCGAAGAAAACCAAGATTTATTTCCTTAACTGATCCCTGAATATATGGTTCATGCAAGACTGGAATGTAGCGGGTGCATTGGTTAGCCCAAATGGCATAACCAGGAACTCAAAGTGTCCAAAATGACATCGAAATGTCGTCTTCTCTATGTCCTGCTCTCGAATGTTGATCTGGTGATATCCAGAGCGTAGATCAATTTTTGAGAAAAAAATTGCCCCGTGCAGTTCATCCATAAACTCGTCAATGCGTGGGATAGGGTACCGATTTTTTATGGTTTTCTTGTTCAAGGCTCGGTAATCAATGCACATCCTCATGGTGCCATCCTTATTCAGAACTAAGACAACTGAAGAAGCAAATGGGCTGCTGCTCGGTCTGATGTGTCCCATCGCTAACAATTCCTTGATTGCCTTCTCTATCTCATCCTTGAACCTCCTAGGATGATGATAGGGGGGGTGATCATAGGTTTGGCCCCCTCCTCTAATGCAATGGTGTGCTCAAACCCCCTGTCAGGTGGTCTCCCTGGTGGGATTGCCTCAAAGACCTGCTGATGTCGTCCCAATAAATTCTTGATCTCTATGTGGTATTGTTTTCGACCTTCTAAATCCTTTTGAGTAGTGATCAAGCATTCTGCGGCATATGCTACCTCCCCATGTCTAAATATCCTCTCCATCCTCTTGGATGAAACTGTCCTAGGTGCTCCTATCGACATACCTCTTAGAACAAACTTTTTTCCATCCTGATCTTTGAATTCCATTTCCAAGGTTTGGTAGTTGGTAGTGATTTTTCCCAAGGTAATCATCCACTGAACTCCTAACACCACATCTTTGTTTGATAGGTTAACCACATAAAATGTGTCTCTCACTGTGTAGTTTCCTAACTTCATCTCTAAGTTTGGAATTATGTCTAGACACTCCACTGTGTGGCCATCTGCTACCGCAACATCAAACCCCTCAAACTCCTCTGTCTGAAGTGCCTGTCTCGATACTAGTGAAGCATCGATGAAGTTGTGGGTGGCCCCACCATCTATCAGGGCGATTTCTCGTTGCCCCTGAATAATCCCTCTAATACGGAGGGTATCATACCTGGGAACACCGGAAAGGGTCACTATGACTCCTCCCTTTGCTGGTTTCTTCCTGTTAGCCTGCTCTGGCGATTGTGGGACTACTGGAGGATGGGCTCCTGCCGGTGTCGATGGTCTACGGGGAAGATGCTCCTCTACTGGTGTTGAATCCTCCTCTGAACTAGTGGATCCATTATCTTGCTCCTCCTCACTGTCCACACTGTCTGCTTCTACCTCAATATAATGAATCTCTCCCTTTCCCATGCACCTGTGGCCTGGGACCCAAGGATCTCTGCAGCTGAAGCAAAGCTTCTTCCTCATAATCTCTCGCCTAGTCTCCTCATCCAACCTCTCATTTCCCTTCCATTCTCTCTGGAATGGCTTCCTGTCTTGATCCCTCTGGGGAACAAATGGTTTGGAGAAAGTTTTAGTCTTTGGAACTGAGTCTGCCAAATCTCGAGTGCGAAGGATGGCATCCTGCAAAGTGGGAGGCTTGTATGCCTTCACCCATCCTCTTAAAGGCTCTGTGAGTCCTTCTGTGAATAGCATGATCATCCTGGGTTCTGATATATCTGTCACTGCCACGACTACCCGCTGAAACTCTGTAATGAATGCCTCTGCTGTGCCAGTTTGTCTCAACTAGGCTAGATCCCTGGAGTGTATCTCGGGATCCTTCCTGTCAAACCTATCCATGAGCCTATCTGTAAACTCCCTATAGGAGGTTATGCGACTGTGACCCAATGTCACCAGTCCATGATACCACCACTCGTGTGCCTCACCCTCCAAGTGTAAGGTCACGAAACTGATGGCCTCTGTCTCAGTCATCTGGTTGATCTTGTAATACATGTCTAGCTTCTGTACCCAAGCTCTGGCGGTGTATTTGGATGATCCATCGAAAGAAGGGATAGTGAGTTTCCCAACTTTTCGGATGAAATCGAGGTTATTCCCCTACTGCTGTTGTGGTCCTCCCCTTTGCGGCTCTCTTGGGCGGTTCCTGAGTCTGATTCCATAGTACTCAACTAAGGTCATGTCCTTATGGAAGTCGCGACCCAATGCTGCGTACTCCCTCCTATACTCTGCAATTTCGTCAGCATGAGTGGGTGGCCTTTGTGCTATTGGTGGTGGTGTTGCTACCAGGGGTGCCCTATGGAAACTGGGAAACAAGGGCTGGGAATCCTACTTGCAGAGGTGTATGTGCGAGAGGGTGAATGGGGTCTACTGCCTACTCCCAAGTTCGCCTGTGTTTCATGCAGGACTTGTGTATCTAGGGTTCCCACTCTAGCTAATCTATCAACCACTTGTGCCAAGGACTGAGACATGGTATGTTGACTAGCTAACATACCATTGATAACCTACATTAAATTTGCCTCTAGATCTACGGGGGCCTTGCCGCTGCCCTCTGGTCGCTCATATCTGTCTCCTAGCATCCTCTTTGCCTCGTGCTCTACCCTTCTCTTTGCTTCTCTGTGTGCCTCTTCCTCTTCCTCTGAGCTAGGAGGGAAAGGGGAAAAATCAGGTATATGCCTTCTTTCCTGATGCTTGTTGTAAGTGACATATTCGTCACCTACGTGTTCACGGCCGTCTGGGTCTTCTGCTGCACTCATTGTCTTTAGTCACAGGCTGGCAGGACTAAAGCTCTGATACCACTGTAATGTTCCTGACTTGGCTAGTCTAGGAAACGCTGCTAATGTGTGTGTAGGATCAAAGGTTTATGACATATAAATGATCATACAAATAATAAATGCGACAAAGGACTGCAAGTTTGTATTATGATATCTCTCTGGATTACAAAAATGGCCGAATGCAGCTGAATACTGACAATACTCGACTAGATCAACATACAAAGGATCTTAGCAAGAATATAAATAAGCAACTGCGACTGAATAACAACACTCGGCTAGATCAAAAGACAAAAGGATCTTATCCGGAATAAAAATAAGCAACTAAAAGATAATACCCGGAATATGGGAGCACTGAAGAATGATGGAAGACCTGGATGATCTTCCCGGTGACTAGGGTGTGTCTTTCAACACCAAAATCAGCCAACTGGTGTCTTCCTCTTGGAATACACTGAACTATCTCTCCTGAGATGCGCCTCTTCTTCTCAATGACAAGTCATAATCTGCATAATCCTGAATTAGGTCGTTGACCCTTCCTTTATAGTTTTCCAAAACCCTAAATCATGCTGAAACCCTAATTCACTGTTGACTTCTATTTTTAGCTCATAATGACTTAAAAGCGTTGTTAACTCTTGTTAGCTCAATGTCACTTTCTGAATATAACACCTATGACTGGGGTGACCTCTAGTAAAGCACTGTTAACTCTTGTTAGCTCAATTTCACTTTACGAATATAACACCTGTGACTGGGGTGACCTCCAGTAAAGCGTTGTTAACTCTTGTTAGCTCAATGTCACTTTCCGAATATAACACCTGTGACTGGAGTGACCTCTAGTAACCCTGTTTACCCCTCTTTGTCCCTGGCTATGGTCTAACGGGGTGGTTTAGACCATTAAGCCTCCTCTTCTGGAGCTCCTATTTGGAAAGGGACATTACACATGTATAGATAAATGTTTGGTATCCTATTATATATAACAACAACAAGACTAGATATTATGCAAGTTGTAGGATTAGTGGCCAAATTTCAATATGCACCTAAAGAGACACATATGAAGGCAATTAAAAGTATTTTTAGATATCTCAAAGGCACCTTGGATTTTGGATTATGGTATCCAAAAGATTAACATTTCACATTAATTTCATATATTGATGCATACTGGGCTAGAAGTGTGGATGAAAGAAAGAGTACTAGTGGAGATGCATTATTCATAGGAAAATGTCTTTTGTCATGGATAAGTAAAAATCAACCCTCCATATCACTATATACAATAGAAGTTGAATATATTGATGTTGCCTCCTATTGCACTCAATTAATTTATATGAAACAAACTCTAGAAGACTTGCAAATAAAGTATGATCATCCAATTCTTCTTAACTGTGATAGTACCAGTGCCATAAACCTTTCTAAGAATCTTTTCATGCACTCAAAAACCAATCTTATCCCAATAAAATTTCATTTTTTAAGGGAACGGGCTTCTCAAAAAGTCTTTAAAGTGGAATATGTGGATACTAAAGAATAGATTGCAGATATATTCACAAAACCTTTACCCAGGAGTACTTTAAATACCTTAGACATAAATTAGGGGTAATATCCATATCTAATTGAATTGCACAGGTTTCATCAAAGGAGGAGTACATGGAAAGGGGGAGTATAACCTCAGTGGGAGAAAAGAAACATCCATTATGTCCTTCTTGTCAAAAGGGGAGAATAAACAGTAAAACTAAATTAAAAAAAAAAAAAAAAACTTTGTTTCCATCAATGCCAAAGGGGGAGAATGTTGGACATGATGTTTTGGTGTTGGCATTGATTTCAAAGAGGGTATGTGATGTTGGTATTGGAATTGATGCAAATAGGTCAATATTATGGTCATCATCATCAAAATTGTGCATATGATATTGTCAAAATCATGCATTGTTTAAACAATGAATACTTATGGATACTGACTTTGTCCTATATAAATGCAAAGGGGAAAGATCAAAGTTTGGTGCTCAATAAAATGTGTAAAAGGGTTTTTTATGAGAGTCTATATTATACATATTTATATTCGACTTATATTTCCTCCTACTTTGAATTGGATAACTTCGACTAGCATTGACTTCGACTTCAACTTGCATTTCCTCTGACTTCAACTTGGATAACTTCGACTTGATAAATTCAAATTCGACTTGGATAATTTCGACTTGCATTTCCTTCAAATTTGACTTAGATAACTTTGACTTGCATTTACTCTAACTTAGACTTGGACAAATTTGACTTGCATTTACTCAAACTTCAACTTGGGTAAACTTCGACTTGCATTTCCTCCGACTTCGACTTGGATAAACTTCGACTTGCATTTCCTTCAACCTCGACTTGATAACTTCAACTTGAATTTATTAACTCTTGTTCGAATCAAATTTGGTCAAATTACTTTGCCTCAATCCGGCTTGCATTTTTGTTGACTCATTTTTCCCATTTCGACTTCTGGGTGGTCGAATCTATTTTATTTTCTGACTCGACTTACAGCTTGAGTGGTCGATAATTTCCCATCATAGAAATAGTCATAGTTATAATTGTTTTAAATAGATATTTCCATTGTGGTGATATAGATAAAATATAAGCCTCTTATTTACAGATCAGACATCTTGATCTTCAATGATCCAAAAAATACAATATGCCTAGAGTGTATACAGAGGAACAATTATTGGATGGTTGAGGTCAACGAACAATGAAATCAGAAATTCTATGGATCGACAATGGACAACGAATATTGATCATATATCATTGGATCAATATGGAAGTGTGAGACCAATCCTCTTAGGCACCAACCTGTCACAAATAATGAGGACACCAATCCTCAGTGAGCTTCAACTCACCCTAGCATCACCCTACCACCCTGAATTTAGTTTAAGAAATATTATTACATAATTGAACCTTTCTCTATAAAAAATTAATCTTATATGCCTCCAATTCAATTATGTTGAAAAATCACAAAAAACATTTCTTCTCTTTTCATCCACACCACAATCGAACATAGTGCATCCTTATTTATAAAAAAAATTCCTGGGATCCCCTTCTTGTAGGTTGACAGATAATAGTTACATTGTGGACATATTTTGACCATATAAAATTCATGTTACTTACACTTCTTCCTAAATAAATTATGTAGATGCATGACAATTACATTGTGGAGAAATCTTGACCAGATCAAAGTCCTGTCAGTTACATTTTTTTCTAAATAAAGTATGTGGATGCATGACAGTTATATTTGTGGAAAAATCTTGACCAGATCAAGATCCATTTACCGTTGGACATTCTTTGACTAAATCAAACGGATAAAATATTCCTACGAATGAGCTCCAACTCATCTCCAACAACATAAATAAGTCTTATCATAACATCTCCTCATGAATGATGCATCAATTCACATTCTGGTCTATAGAGCACCTAGAGCACAGATAGAATAAGATACCAAGGCTCAATTCACAAGTATTCATCTTGTCATTCTTGTCCTCCAGTGTGCTCACCTAGTCACTCTATTCATCTCGTCATATTCCACTATGTCTCTTATCGCACGGGATTTATTTCGTAACACTCCATTGTGCCATTCATCGCAATGTCTTAAGACGCCATGTAGATTTTCATATGTGCAAATACCACATATGTGATCGTAGTCCATGTTGTCACGCAACTTCCACATATTCCATCATAGTCCACTCTTTAAAACTGGATTCATCTTGATCCAAGGGTCATTCAACTCTTTTTTCTTCAATTTCACTTCATACATTCTTATGGTTGTCTATGTGCCTTCCAATCTTCTTCTACATTTCTATTTACCTTTCACACACTTCCACTACCTGTGTGCCATATTTTCTTGTGTGCCATACTATCTGTGCGCCATGTACATTACTTCTTTGAAATCAATGACAACATATGTGCAACATGATGAACAAACTTGACATAAATAGTAGAATGATTAGATGTATTTTTTTTATTACAACAATTTGATCTAACTATTCTTGATAATCCTCGCAAGAAAAATGTCATTGCAAGTTTTTTTTGTATTCCTACTAAAGAATACATGATTGATGATCGGTTTCCAGATGAGAATTTATTTTCCATATCAACAAACAACCCTTGGTTTTCTGATATATCAAATTATATGACAATAGGTAAGTTCCCTCAACATTTCTCCTACAAAGAGAGGTGCAAGATTGTCCAAAAGAGTTCAACCTATACTTGGGTATTTGGTTATCTATTCAAACTTTTCCCTAAACAAGTTTTGAGGAGATGCATTAGAGAAGATGAGGTGCATGATACCCTCCATGCTTGTCATGATAAACCATGTGGAGGACATTATGCAACAAAGAGGATAACTTACAAGATCTTACAAGCTGGATATTATTGGCCAACCCTACATAGAGATACTCAACAATAAAATTCACATTGTGATGAATGTCAAAGAATGGGGAATCCTACAAAACGGAACAAGATGGGGAATGGACTTCATATGCCAAATTGATACTCCATCAGGGAAAAATAAGCACATGTTAGTATGCACAGATTATCTGACAAAATGGGTTGAAATCAAATCTATGAAATATGTCATTGAATCTAATGTAGTTGCATTCCTCCAAGAATACATATTCTCAAGGTTTGGTTATCCAAAAGAGATAGTCACAGATCAAGGACCTTGGTTTACATCCATACTTATTGAAGAAATCATGAAGGAACATAACATCTATAATAAGAAGCCAACACCCTACCATCCATAGGAAAATGGGAAGGAAGATATCAACAACTAAGAACTGGAAAACATCCTCACCAAAACAGTGAGCATGGACAAAAAAAATTGGTCAAAGAAACTCACAGAAGCAACATGGGTATACAACATCACATGGAAGACTACCACTGGGATCACACCCTTTAATTTAGTCTATGGTAATAATTCCATGCTCCCTATTGAATTTGAATATCATACATTAAGGAAAACAAATTAATTAGAGATGGAATTTCCATTGCCACAAAGAGAAATATTGAGTCAACTAAATGCCTTATATGAATAAAAAATGCAGGCACTCTTCAACACTGAAGTAGCGCAGCAACACATAAAATATTGGCATGACAAGAAAATTAAGAATAACAAGTTCAAATAAGGGGATTGGACCCTTTTATATGATTCAAGATTTAAATAATTCAAGGGGAAGATGATTACCAGATGGCTAGGACCTTACACCATTGAAAAATTCTATGATAATGGTTCAATACAAATTAGAACCATTGATGAAGAAAGAATTCATTTGTTAGTAAATGGATTCATTCTAAAAGTTTACAATAAGCCACTCATAAGAGAATAATTAACATAGACAGTAAAGAAAAATAATCTAGATGTTATTGATAGCATAGATGCTCTCAATCCATCCAAATGATCATAAAAAGAAGAAGAAAAAAAAAAAAACTTTTGGATGAAATCCTCATTGAGGCATCTAGGACAGTTATGTGGGTGAAAACCTCCAACACTTCACTAATTTTTTTTTTAGGTACCCAACACTTCATTGATTTGTTTTTAAAGTACCCAACACTTCATTGTTGCAACCATTTGCACAATAATGAAATCAACAATCAACAACAACTCAATAAGGAAAGTAAGCATTTTCAATTTTCTTTGATCATCCATACATAACATTTCCATCATCTCCATTAAATTATCCTTGTTTTTCATTTTCATCATTCATCAATACCACTTTCGATATTCAATATTTTTCATTCTACCCTTTATTTCAATAAAAGAAACCTACAAGGTTATCCTACAAATTTCTATAGGATCATCCTATAGGATTCTACATGATCAACCTATAGGGTCGTTTCTACAAATAATGGCAAGAATTCAAGGGTCAAGACCAACATCAACAATTCAACTATTAATATAAAAAACAAAAGCACCTTCTCCAACAATTTCTATATAATATGCAAACATCATGACAACAAAAATATATTTCTACAGGTTACTTTGTATCTTGTAGAAAAGTTTCAGAATAAAAAGCTATAGTTCTACAGGATGCTCTATATCCTGTAGAACACTTGGAATCCATGATATTCGATATCTTTCTATAAAATAAAAGTGCAACACCCATATCAAAAAGAATTTATTCAAAACCAATATCAAGCAGGGGACCTAAACATAATCAAGCAACCACTCAACCATTGAATGATGAACAACAAGAAAACCTTCCATGACTCCAGCCCCCTACAAAACAGTAAAACCAAATGCATGCAAAGGTAATCAAGGTAACACAATTATCTCTCCTCTCAATATTCATTTAAGCGTCATACAATGTTATGAATGCTTATTTTATATGGTCAAAACATCTATAAAGTCTAATATGGTGATGAAAATGAGGATGTTTCCTTGATTCGTCGGTTGGGATGGCCATAATTCGTGCTAAAGTTTAATTGACATGTGGATTTAAATGATTTTAGTGGAGGATCATTCCATGAAGTATTAAATATTACAAGGTACAAATTAAGGAATGCTTAAGAATTCAAGATGACAATTGTGACAAGACACCAATATAATCCGAAAATTGAGGATAACTTGGAGTAAAAAGGGATTTTAATCACCATTTTGAAATAGTGAAGGGTCAGTTTGAGATGAGTTCGATCTATGAGATGTGATAAACAAGAAAACAAGATTGTAGGTGTGGAATAGAAGCAAATCACTCAGCCAAGGAATCAGAAGATGCTCCAGGAATATAATTGCTACAGGTATCCATGAAACCCTCATAGGCAAAGGAAATAGATCTACAGTTGTAAAAAAATATTCTCAGCATTTTCTTCAAATTCTATGGTTCACAAAAATCATGGTCGAATTCACTACTGCTAAGGTTTTGTATGAGTTTTGGATAAAAAAATCACATCATGTAGAACCCCAATTCTTACATTCCTATAGAACACAGTTCCTAAAATAACCAACTCTCCATGTGTTAAAATCCTCTTAGATACTGTGTTAAAATATTTTCATATAATGTCAAAGTTTGTAGACCCATGGTTGAATTCATTCAACGCTATAATTTGTGTGAGTTTTGGAAAAAATATCATCATGTAGAAACCCAACTCACACAGTTCCTGTAGAAATATATTTTCTACAAGAACAGATGTAGAGGGACTATATTGACCTAAAGTTTTTAAATAAACCATCATTTCTTTATCTTTTCTTCCAAGTAAATTTTTGTTGAAATTTTTCTAGCCACCATGTTATCCTAAAAAAAAATCGAGTTGCCATACTTTCTAAACAAGTGCCTCTACAGGAACCGAGTAACCATTATTTCTCTCTCCCATTTTTCTCCCTTCAAGGACTCAACTCATAATCCTTGAGAAGTGAACCCATCATCATCAACCATGGGTGATGGATTCAAAAGGAGAAAACCAACAAAAACTTCTAGGGTTTATGTCAATCCTGAGAAAGTAGAAATTTTTCAGAGATATAATTGGTTGGGATACTTTGAAAGACTAAGAGAATATGATGATGAGGTGGCCATGGAGTTTGCTAAGAATCTCCATAATTTTAATACCCATGTTTCCCCCAGCTTGTAATTAATCATTAATTATGATTACCATGCTATGGCATGTGAACAATGTAAATGTATTATTGTTTATATTGTCAATAATTGGTTGTGGGTGTGAAGCCTTGAAGTATTGGCCATGATATCATTAGAGGAAAGAGTGACAAAACTGTAGAGAGGGTTCATTATGTCAAAATGACCCAAATTCTCCTTGATGAAATAATAAGCCTCATCCTGATCCCAAAGAAAAAATAAGTTAATGAAAGAAGGATTGGTGGTTGAAAAATAAACTACCCCAATGAATGGAAGCATGGAGAGTCTAGTTGAGGAGAAAGAAAATTGTCAGCCCAAAGTACCACAAAGTGCAGTTTTCCTGCAGGACCAGATTGACCCAAGTTCCTTCTGACAGAAGGAACGAGACAAGTCCAGAACTCCCTAGAGAAAAATGAGAGGGCGTTCAAGAAAAAAGAATATTTATACAATAAGGAGACAATTCCCATAGGGGGTGTACGATCTGGATCTGCAGAGAGAAAAGAGGAGAATGCACGAGGCTCTGGGGTTCTGAAGAAGAAGTGAAGGATTTTTTTGAATAAAAGGAGAGAACAAGATAAAGGATCTCTGAGAATTTGCATAAAACATGACCTGAGAATAAGTTCGCGAGCTTGATGTTGAGGGAGCATCTGATAAACCTTGCAGAGGCTATGACAGAGAAAGAACCTCTAAGAAACTAAAAACGTTCCCTAGCGATATCATGACTTGGCACAGGGGTGTCCAGAGCGCTAAGAATGAATGCCTCTGAGCCTATAATTGGGATGAAAGGCGAACACCCACAGTTATTTGGTCGATGATCAACTGTAATAGATAAGTATTTCATATACCATGTGTACTAGAATTGAAATGAGTGGTTGGATGTCTGTATCTATGAATAAAATTTGCATTGCATGATTAATACTAGTAAGGCTTATTGTTCTTCTGTGAACCCCTACATTTGAATGGTTTATGTTTTCCGTTTCTTAGCAGCAAGATAACTATTAGACATGGGTCTTCAAATTAAATTAGGAATAATATTTTGGTTTCTGTGATGGTTGGAAAATCCTTAAGGGAATTTTCCCAAGGATTGATTTTGTAATGTAAGAACCAGGGAAAAATTTGTTGAAATGTTTCAGTCCTATTGATCCCTTGAAAATACCTTTTCCTATTTTATAACTTAAGTTCTGTGAATGGAAGGAACTTCCTTCAAACCAGTCGTCCAAGAGACCATGGGCTCATGCCCATGACCTTAACCAAATCTTGGCTAAGAGTTATGAGTTTAACCTCTGAAGCTTGACAAATTTCCATAGAATCGGGTCAATGGAATCCTTCACTACACTAAAAAAGGAGTTAAGTTATTCGGGAACCCGGGAGTCTCGAGATCTGGGGTGAATGAACATTGCAACGTCCAAATGCATCGAAGGCAACCTATCAGATAGGTAACTTGATGGTCGACTGACATTTTTCGGTCATTTACCTGTTATCGTGGGATTCATCCCCTTGTTAAACCTCGACCCACTTCTCAATCGAGAAGTAACATGAGTTGTAGATCTGAGGCTATTCAGGATCTCCCCTGACTATTGGATCTATGTCGTGGTCATTCATCATTGACCTAGTTTTGGAGAAAATAGTGTTAAACGGGAGGAACCTTGAATGCCTAAGTCGCAAAGCGATGAGGACCATCGATCTGAGGATGCTTCGAGATCTCTCCTGACCATGGTCAGTCTGATGTTGACCTACTCTGGGAGAGAAAAGGTGTTAAATAGTCAAAACCTTCGAACATCGAAATTGCGAAGTATGGTGGACCGTGGATCTAAGGATCCTTCGGGACCCTTCTCGAGCATTAGATTGAGCCTAGTTAAATGATAGCATAAAGTACTCCGATGATGTCATACTCTGGGAGGTTCGACATGTTTCTGAATGAGAATATCGCCAGAGCATCAAAGGTTTGAGTGACGTGGCATGTCGATGTCACCTAGGGTGACATGGACCCATAGTAGTTATGCCATGTGTCACCCTGACTCATGAATTTCACAGACCTTATGTGTCAAATAAACCTTGACACATGTAACCAGTTGATTGGCCCACGTGTCACCCTTGTCTTCTGCCAAATTTCTTCCATTGGATCAAAATAAGGAAGATTATGGGCCATCTGATCATTATTCGACTCTCCTTCTAAACCCCACTTCGGTTGATTTAGGATGAAAGGAATGGAGTTTTCCTGAAGCGTTGAAGGTCAGAGTGACGTCAGCAAACAACCTGGAAAAATTACACTATGGAGTCTGACCATGTGACAGAGACAGCGCATGTTAGCATGTGGCTAATCCATATGTCCTACTAATTTATTGTATATGGGATAGAGTTGGATATATGGGTACCATGTGTCAATGTATCATCATCGTCACGTATCTTACAGGTGGTAGATGGTAGTAGGGACACCCATGCAGAATTCCACATACACAAGAGGGACCCACTCTGGGATTTTGGGACTTCATAACTCCAGGTGTTTCGAGTGCTAAGACACAAGCTCCAAAAAGAGCCAAAGGGTTAGAGCCACGTGGGAGGACTCTGGGGTTCAAAACTATGGAGGATCTGAAAATAGAGAAAATTGGTTAAAGTGTCAAAGCGTCGAAGTGACAAAGCACCCAAGTTTCTCATGTTATAGTGTCGATCTCTGATAGGACAGGCCCACGTGCTTCATGGTGATGCAGAATGTCTGGATAGCTCCACGTGGAATCATGGGATTGGTCAAGAATTAGTTTTGAGACCCCACCCCTCTAGTCAAGTCCAAGTGATTGGTTAAGTGCAGGTAAATTGTAACTATTATATCCAAAGGTGGACAAAGATCCACTGTAGATTCTGGACTAGAGAGAGGCTTTGGGTCTCTAGGAAGCTTCATATCCTTACAAAAGAGCGTGGAAGGGATGAATTATGGAAGACTAGGTTTCAGTGTCAGTCACATGGTAAGCTAAAAGGGGAAAAAAAAGAAACACCAAGGTTCTAGGAGAGGATAAGCCCGCGATGGATCGACAAATATTTTCCCCTATAAACCCTTCTTCCATGACCATGTCATTTCGAAAGGATGAATATCGGGGCCGCAATAGTTCCATGTTGGATGGTGCAAGGAAAGTGAAGCCACATGGATTTCACATGGCGAAAGGGGTGTCCATTGGCCAATGACACCCCAAAAACTTCAGAAGGCCTTAACTCTCGAACTAGAACTTAGTTTTGGATGAGCTTCTAGTCATTGGAAATATCTCGGAGAGAAGAAGGCAATGGTTTCTCTCTTCGAGGAACTCGGAGAATCTATAGGAAAGCAAAAACAATTATATCCCATCCCTTAAAAGGGTACTTAAGGGGTTGGGTGTGTTATAATAATATACAAGAATAGGAATATGTGACCATAGTAATGGGATTGGTAATGAGAATCAATGAAGCCTCCATCAACAGGGTATCTAGTATATCCTTGTGCCTCCCTTGGGATAAAGAAGAGAATCAAGAAGCCATTAATGCCAATAAGGCATTTTTCCTTCGAAATGAAAACCCTAATGATGAAAAAATTGGAATTAAAAGGGAGAGCCTTCCCCATCCATGGCCATAAGTGGCCTATCATACCATCAAATACATCACATGTGAGGGTAGGATGAGTGTGGTATATTCTTAACAATTCAGACTATTACACCAACTTAGACATATTCCAAATCAAGAAGTACACCTAAACTTGAGCATTCCTTACTTCCTACTACAATCATTAAGGGAAATGAGCCTAAAGGTACAGAAGGGAAAAAAATATTTTTTAGAACATCATGGGCTCATAAAATTAATAATTTCATATTCCCTCAGACAATTAAAGCACAAAATTTTGTGGGAAGATTTCATAAATATGGATTTGCAAGTATTTGAAGAGGCACGAGTAGTAATTAGTGAGAAGGAGAGGAAAAAGGGGGAAGAACCTAAGAAAATTACTAGACCCAAAAGATCAAAACAACAAAAGAAGGAGAAAAATAAAAAGATAGATGAAAAAGACAAGGAAGGGGATGATGTTTTAACTTATCTAGGGACCTCCATTGTCATTCCCTTAAAAATCAATAGTCTAGAATGGGTGTAGCCCAGATGAAGAAGATCCAATAGAATTAGGAGTCAAAACAAGAAAATATTGGGTCTGAAATTCCTCCATCCGAATTGGACAAGCTTCAACGACCTCCGCCACTTTCCTCTTTGTTCCAGTGGCTAACTGAACTAACCATGCTTTGGTGTGCTTCTTTATCTGTAATGAACATGCTTCAACCACTCGAAGTGAAACATAACTAAGATTAGATCTTGGGTCAATTAAAATAAATATTGGTTGTTCAATAATGATACCTTCCAATTCCACCACAAAGGCTTGATGGTTTGCTTGTGTATTTTCTACCATTGCATAGATTCTTGGTACAATCTTGGCTACGTTGTTGACTATAACTACCCCATGTACTTTATATATTCTTCTATTGTCATGTTTTTTTATGGGGACAATCCCTCAATAGATGTAGCTCTCCATATTCCCATTATTGCAAGGGTCCTTTATTGGGATCCTCTTCTCTTTCCCTTTCTTTCTTTGTTGGCTTATTCCTACTTTGAGACTGAAAAATTTGTTGATGCACACTCTTTCTTGGTCGACATGGTTGTGAATCCTTCCTATAATTATTGCGAGGAAAATACTTGAATACCTTCTTATTGAATACACTCTTTTCCTTTCTTTTCCAATCCTTGGGAGACTCATTCATGTGCTTAGACTCATTGTAGAAGCATTTATCCTTATGAATGGTGTCTTCCATCATCTTGGGTTTGTCAAACTCAATTCGATATTGGTATGATTTTGGTAACCCACTGAGAAAACATTGGATTATTTCCTTCTCGCCCTTGAGGTAGGTAACATACCTCAACAGTTCCATAAATCATTTTGCATATGCCTCCAAGGTAAGTTGCCCCATATTAAGCTCATTGAATTCCTTTATTTTTTCATCATAATACTTTTTAGATAGGTAAGATTTGCAAAAGTTTCTCTCAAATTGTTTTCATTTTAATTTTCTTTTCTTTATCCTTTTGATTTCCTTGAGGTCTTCCCACCAAATGGAAGCCCCTCCATTTACGTTAAACATTGCAATCCTTTCCTTGGCATTGTTTGAATAGTTATGTACTAGGAAGTACTTTTTCAAGCTAAATAGCCATGCCTTGACTTCCTCACCTTTATTTATTTCACCATCAAAGGTAGGTGGCTTATACTTCTTGAATTCTTCAGCCAAAAAACTCTAAGATTTCTTCCTCTTTCACCTCTTAGAACTATTGGATTCAACGCCCCTACTGGATTCAGTGCCACTACTGGATTGTCCTGTTGAATTACTCTCCCGACTAGAGGACTCCTTGGAAATGCCTCCACTCGATCCACCTCTCTTAGTGCCTTGATGCTTTCTCTTGGAATAAATATGTCACTCATCATTGTGAGTCATTCCATTATTTTGGACATCCAAAGGGGTTTTCAACCTCTCTGATTGTTGTATTTTTGCATTGTTAGGACCTTGCTACAGATTTTTTTGAATTTCGGATAAAATATGCAGTAGAACTATGTTCAAATATTCTTGTTCATCATGGGATCTCATAAGCCTCTCATTATCTACCTTCATTATCCTCACGGTGGCCATAAAATATGGAGGATTTTCCATATCCCTCTGGCCATCATATTCTTCATCTATGAGGTGTGAGAGGTCATCCATACTGTGTTGTATCATTCACTTCACTGAGCTTTGTCAATTCGTCCTACGTGTTGAAACAAAAATCATCATTCACATTTCATGTCATTATTCTAAGTCATGCATTCTGGGAAACATAATCCTTTTTAAACAATCTTAAGCGGTCTTGGTGACCCATTCAAGCCTAGATTTTGAACTATACTATAATACCACTTTGTGACACACCCAACCCCTATGAGTAGGGATATTGGGATTTTTCCACTTTTCTTAACTATCTCAAATCCTCTCTTTTATAGCTCCATCATCTTATGCTCGTCAAGAGCTTCCCAACAATGGAAATTTCACTCAAAAATGAGCTATAAATAGAAGTTTATGGCCTTCCAAAGTTCTTGGGGTTTCTCCCATTTTTTTCTACCACTATACCACTAACATGTGGCGTTGACGTGACACCTTGGCATACTTTCCATCTGACATGATGAAAATGTTGCACCTTTGTGGCACTTGTGAATCCTTCCATGAGGAGGTTTTGATCCACACAATATTATCGTTTCTATCTCTCAGAATTTCTGATGGTACCCTCATCGCTCATCACTCACCTCCAATGGCTACGGTATCAAAGAATATTCCCTTTCAATGCCATTTGTTCGGAGCTAGACCAACTTCAGCAGTTTCACTACTTCGAAAGTAAGGTATCGAGGAATATACCCCTCTCCTTGATGGATGGACATAGACACAAGTCGTGATATCCTGACAGAAGGTTGATATATAATCAGGGTCTAAGGTTATCTAGCCTTGTTGACAACACTTGACACATCCACTTATGGGTGAGTGACTCATATCGCTCTAACTTTACTCAGAATACCTCATTGGCATGCCACATTAACCACAACATTATGACTACATTCCTTGACCTATATGAAACTCACGGTAGATCGATGGCCATTGATCCATCTCCCCATGCCCTGACCTACAGTCGACATCTTCCCTCTATCAGACTCGCACTCCATCCAGTCACCTAATCATCTTCTGACACGCATCTTCACACTGACACTCGTCATCGTCTCTCACCCTTTTAACTTACTAGGTGGGACCCATAATGATCAATGGTTGGGGATTCATCCCTCCCTCTTCCATACCTATGGTTCACATGGGCTTGGCTTCGAGTTCTTTCCCTTGGATTTATTCTCACAACACATGACATTTTCTTTTGAAGGCCTCACTTTGAATTTCAGAGTCTCTCGTTTGAATTCCTTCTCATGACGTTCAAGGGATATTTTTGACGTGGTGACTCTAAACAACCCACCGATAAATGGTCACAGTCTCTTCAAATCAAATATTGTTTTTATTCACTGACCAACACAGGGTTTACAAAATCATCAGTGTCCTCTCTAAGGACTTAGCTATTTTTCGAGTTCTACAAGACTTTGATTTCTAACTTTTGATAACTCAAGATGACTCTGCAGCCATTATGGACTATCAAGATTGAGGTTAAAGCCTTGCATGATTTTCAGGATCTCCACATAGGGGACATATGAGTATTTGAACATATAGCAGTTTGTATCTATCCATTTTTACGATTTAACCAAGCAATGGTAAACATCACAAAATATCTCATCTTACGGCATTCAAAATCATAAGTTACATACACAAATGGTCTCTTATACTTAGACATTCATACATGCTAATAGTCTCATCTCCATTTCACTCAACCATCCCATCAGTCCCTCTACCTCATCAGTTTCCTCTGTTGTATCATGGCTAGTACTCATCAGGGTTGTTCCCTTGCAGTCAGTAGTTTGGTGTTTATATTAAATAAAAACACAATTACATTCCTCATATTGTTAGCATATAAAGTTTTTGCATAATTACAGTCTTGGGAGAAAACATGGTGTTACACAAAGAAAATCAATGGCCCATATAGATGAATCATTAATTTTTTTGGGAGAAGAAGAAGAAGCATAAGTTTTCCATAGGAGGTGTCACTTCTTGCCTCATGGATTACAAATCAAAGAGCCGCACTCCCCCGATACCTTGAAACTTTCCTCCTAAGGAAACCTTGGTCCAAATATACCTTAAGGAAAACCAAAACTAGATGGATTCGGTTGAATATGAACCCCCCACTCCTTCTCCATGCAGCACCTGTGGCTAACCTCAACACAAGAAAGGAAGAAGAAGAGTGGGACAATATTGTGAAAAATAAGGGATATCATGATAAACAAGCCATCACAAGGTATGTGACTTGGGATATGAGACAAGAATTCAATGATCAACAACAAGTTAGTGAACAACAAGTTCAAGGTGTTGAAAAATAGAAAGGTGTTGAAAAAAAGCAAGGTAGTGAACAACAACAAGGTATTGAACAACAACAAGTTACAGGGAAACATCCTAACAAACGTCAAAAGTAGTGGACGACGACAATAGTAATGATAGAAGAGGAACAATATTTTGTTGCACAAAGGGTGTGAAAAGTTTCATTTGGGGGGTGATGATGAGCCCAATTATTGCCTATCCAAAAGGCTCATCTTGGGCACATTTTTTCACCATAATATGACTTAATACTTGTTTTTGACCATATTTGATAGTAATTCATGAATATTTCTGCATGTTTCTTAGTAAATTATTTTGAGGTGGATTTTTGTGCACAATATGCATTTTTTCTCTAATATCTATGCCAAAATATGTGTCTAGCACCAAGCAGGTCAAACTTCATGAGTCAAGGGTGCCAACATCATAAAACAATAGATTTTTTCTCCCTCAGAGTCTTTCTAGCCAAGAATCAAGGGACATTGTCCCCACCTACCTCTAGACCACTCCTTGTTCATTAATACCCATTCCTGATCAACAACAATTTGAAATACAAATGTAATTGGCTAAGATTCCTCTCAAGCATATATATAGGCCTCTACCCTAGGAGAGAAAGGAGACATATTTTTTAGAATATTGTATTTGACTTTTCTCTAAAGACTTTTGTTGAATGCTTAGAGCCTTTCTTGATCTTGATGTACTATTGATGTTAATGGAATAAATATGGTTTTTCCTTCAAATTATTAGAGTTTTCTCAAGGTTCCTTGTGATTCTTAGGTAGGGTGCACTCAAGAGGGCCCAAGGACCCTCTTGCAATTTATGTAGTTTTCATGCATGTTAATTAGTGATTAGATATAATTTTATTATGTTTTGAAGCTTAATATAGTTTTGCATGATTAATTGTGCTTTATGTCATATTATCATTAACTAGTTGATTACAATAGACATCATGTAGAAGGGTTCAACAACTTATTGGAACACTCTTGGGTGTCTTCCCAAGGCCAATAAACTCAAATATATTCCAAGTTATTATAGTCCGTCTTTTTTTGTGCTTCATAAGACTTACACTACCTTTCTAGGCCTCATTTTGGATTCTTGTAAGAGTTTACTGTAGAAAATGCATAGTTCCTGCAGAAATTGTATAGTTCATGTAGAAACCTCCTGTAGGACTATTTTAGTTCTAGATTTCAGTTTATCTTAATTTGATTTTCCTAAGAACAACAATGAACATTGAGGAGACATATGGCTTGTTATTGATCAAAGGATTAGGAATAAAATAGTTTGTTTGTTTCATGCATTAGTTTACCTTTTATTTAATTATAGTTATCTCATACAATAGAATGAATTCACCTTCTAATTTTTAGTTTGATATTTATAGTTTAGAATGATTTATTTTATTCCATTAGACTAAATTCCTTTTATAAAATCTAGATTAACTATCCTTTCAAGTTGGTGTGTTTTCCTTCAGAGCAGTAGTTTATAGTTTTTCTTTTACATTTCAATTCCATGCAGTTTCATGCATTCCAAACCTTTGATCAGTCTCATACCTATATTTATATCAATGCATATTGCATATACATTGCACAAAACCTATTAAGTTTGTACGAACCCTGGGTTGAAAAAGTAAAGGAAGAAGCTAAGGATATAGTAGTATTATTTTTTCTATTCCTAAGGCCATCACATAGCCTTATAAATATTGATTTGATGTGGACTCTTTGCATCAATACCATTCTTTGCTCCTCCCCTAGTAATGATATTAATAGCAGACCCATTCCCTTCGACTACGACTCTTGGTTCAGATTTGATCAAATTGGCCCCTCTTTGTTTGGAGTGATCTTCCCACTTAGCAATCAAATCAGGGAATTCTTCAGTAGTATGAGTATTATTCCTGCAGTGTGAACACTAGGGTGTTCTTGGAAGTGGAAAATCTCTCACAATATGCCCTTTCTCATCAAAATTGTAACAACAAATTGGTCCTCTTCCACCAATTTTTCCACCTATGTATCTGCCTCCACCTATGTGACCCCCTCCAAATCCTTGACGTCACTTGTTCACCCTGAATGCAGATTGATCCAATGTATCTACAAGTGCATCTAGAGAGAAACATTGATTAGTATTATGAGTTGGACAACAACATAACTCACCATAGAGTGTATTGGGAGCAGGTGTATATTTTTGCAAAATGGGGAAATATTGTGGAGAGTGCTTGTGATTTCTACATTTTTTTCAATATTCATTAGTATGGACACCCTTATTATTCAGAAAGGAATGATATTGGATAGTCCCATGAAATTTTGTTGTAGTAGAAAATTGTGCAACTCCTCCTGATGATCATATTAGAAGAGGTGTCATTGGAGTACTAGAGGGTCATGTACCTCTTAGAATAAAAAATTGTTCACCATGTGATAACCTATGTAACAATGTTCACACTAAAATTGAGGTCAACCTGCCTTAGGAAGGGTCAACTCTTGAATGTTTTCAATCAATGTAGAGATTTGAACCTGCAGTCATGTGAGATTCGCATCTTCAGGATGTCTCATAACTCTGATACTGTTAGGATATCCTACCATTGCTTCAATCTTCATACACTGCTCCAATGCTTCTTGATCTTGATTTTATGAGCAGAATGAAATGACTAGAGATTATTACCAGATGCTTAACACAGAATAACAGAGATACAGTAAAATTGGTTTTCTATTCAATAAGGAAATAAGTTGAAACTGTAAAATGCAACGGAAAACAAGCTTGTTGGAATGGTGGCGGCTTATCTCTGAGAAGAGATGCGACGACTCTGCTCATTCGCAAGAAGATGATTACAATGAGGCTCTCAAGGCCTTTTTACAATAAACAGGAGTTTCAAAAACCCTAAACATCCAAAAACCTAACCCTAGGAGATGAAGCGCCAAAAGTCATGTGGGCCCCATTTGGGTAAGTTAGTACATCAACTTCTCGGGGTCGTAACTTTTGCATACGATCTTCGTTTTAGGCATATGATAGCCCAATGGAAAGATCTATCCGAGGAATAAAATAGTTGCACAAAATTTGATGAAATTTTGTGGCAGCAACATACCCCAAAAAACATCGTTTAGGGCCTAAAAACGACTCTGGAAGTTCAGGACCCGGAAAACTGCTAAAAATAGTAAATTATCAAAATTGTGAGAAAGTTGTTTTGAGCCAGCTGGAAAAGGTGGGTGGCCACCGATATCCACTTGGATAAATCCTACATCCTTAGGAAGAAATGGTCTCCATTGTGTTGAGTTCCCCCATCAGATGAGGAAATTTCTGTTGAATTTGGCCCCAAGTGAGCCACTTGCCTTGGTGCAGGAGCTGCCCTGCTTTGACAACTCGATAAAGCTGGATCCTTTGTTGTCGAGTTCCCTTGATCTACGTGTCCACAATATGATCACTAGATGCCTGTTGTATGTAGTCAAGGTTGATCTCTATTGGTGTCATTTGTTCTACTACGTCTGAGGTGTCTAATAATGGTGGGAAATAAGGCCGAAGGAGGTCCACGTTGAACACTGGATGCAATCCAAGGAAAGGAGGAATGTTGAGTGAAAAATCATTATCCTCCATAGCCTTGGTGATGGTGTACGTCCCATAACAGAGTGGGTGAAGCTTCTGATGGGGTCCTATAAGGCGTTCTTTCTGTAAGTGCAACCAAACTTTGTCGCCCACCTGAAACTTATGTGGAACTCGGTGTTGATCATGGAGATGCTTATACTTGTCATTGGACTTCTGTAGGATATCCTGAACCTATTGGTGGATGTGATGGATCCTCTCAATGAACCAGATGGCTTTGTCAGCCTCATTTGGAGTAGGAGAGGAGTCAGTTGAGGTGACCGCAAGGGGAAGTGAAACATCTATGGGACCCAATGGTTGGAATCCCAACCCCACCTGAAAGGGGTTGTGGTTGGTTGAGCTATGCAGGGCTCGGTTGCAGCTATGCTAGACATAGGGAAGACTCTCATCCCATGTGAGAGGGTTCTTGGAATTATACATGTGTAGGATATGCATGATCATTTGATTTATGACCTTGGTTTGGCCATCTATCTGGGGGTGGAATGCCATGGATTTGGTGAGATTGGTGTCTAGTAGTGACTAGAGGCTCGACTAGAATGTGCTGAGAAATAAAATGTCTCAATCTGAGACAATGGTTTGTGGGATTCCAAAATGCACCAAGACCCGTTCAAAGAAGAGGTTGGTAGTGGCTTCTATTGTGATGCTCTTCTTGCAAGAAACCAAAATTGCCATCTTAGAAAAGCAATCAACAACCACAAAACACAGTCATTTCCCCGCTTGGTGGACGGGAGGCCCGACATGTAGTCCATTGAGATGGATTCCCATGGCTTGTCAAGAGTAGGAAGAGGGGTGTACAGGCCCTGTTTCTTAGTGGTTGGTTTGGAAATAGCATAGGCAGTGCAAGACCTAATATACTTGTTGACCTCCTGTCGAAGTTTTGACCAGTAGAAATGTTTTTGTAGCAATGCCACTGTCTTTTCAATGCCAAAGTATCCTGCCACACGGCTGTAGTGGGATTCCCAGATAAGCTTCGCTCGCTCACATGATGGAACACATATATGGCCCAGTCAGTGCAACAACCCATCCTGAAGATGGAAATTATCAACAACTGCCTTTGCACCCAATATTTGGTAGGTGGTGGCGAAGTCTGGGCCTATCTCATAGAGTTGGAGCCATCCAAAGGTCTCATGGCCATAGGAGTCTAGTATTGTGGTGAGTGTCATGACTGGTGATCTGCTGAGGCAATTAGCGATGCAGTTGGTGCTTCCTGTTTTATACTTGATGTTGAGGTGGAATTGCTGCAAGTATGTGGACCACTTTTGATGGCGGTCATTCTTCAATTTTCCTTGTGTCTGCATGAAATGCAGTGGCTTATGATCAGTGTGGATGACTGTCTCCCTCCCAAGAATGTAATGTCTCCACTAGCGGCGGGCTTTCACAATGGAGTACATTTCTTTGTCGTAAGTAGGGTACTTACGGACAACATCTGATAGTGTCACACTACGATAGGCCACAAGGTGTTCGTGTTGTGTGAGAACAACACCCACAGTGTAGTCTGAAGCATCAATCTCAATCTCAAAGGGTTGTTGCAGGTCTGGTAATGAAAGTACTGGGGTTGAGAACAAGCATTGCTTCAAATCATTGAATGCTTGTTGTTGGGACTGACCCCACACAAATTTTGCCTTACCACCACACCTGGTTATTTGGCTGAGGGTCCATGCATTATGGGATAATCCCAACAGAAAACTGCGGTAGAAATTGACAAGGCCCAAGAAGCTCCGAAGCTCGGTGAGTGTGGTTGGGGTTGGCCAGTCACGGATGACTTGGATCTTGGTTGGATCCACATGTACGCCATGTTTATCAATGATGTAGGCTAGGTAATGGACCTTGTCCATGCCAAAAGAGAATTTTTCCAAGTTGGCATATAGCTTGTGCTGTCCCAGGGTGTGCAAAACCTGCTAAATATGTTGCAAGTGTTCGGCCCAAGTCTTGTTGTAAATGAGAATTTCATCCAGATACACCACTACAAAAGTATTGGTGAATGGTCGCAGGATATTTTCCATCATCCTCATGAAAGTGGCTAGAGCATTTGTCAGACCAAAGGGCATGACCAACCATTCAAAAAGGCCTTCCTTTCACTTGAAGGTTGTCTTCCATACATCAGTATGTTCTATCAGGACCCGGTGGTAGCTAGACTTCAGATCAATCTTACTAAAGTATTTTTCCCCCATGAGTTGATCAAGGAGGTCGTCAATTCAGGGAATCAGGTACTAGTTTCTGACTGTGATTTTATTTAGAGCTCGATAATCAATGCAAAGTTGCCAAGTTCCATCTTTCTTTTGTTTAGCATGATTTGGCTCCCGCAAGGTGATGAGATAGGACGAATGTGCCCCTTGTGGAGAAATTCTTGGATCTGTCGCTTGATCTCCTCATTCTCTAATAGAGAGTGGAGATAGACTGGCCCATTGGGTAGCGATGCACCAGGGGTCAGATCGATGGGGTGCTTGACCTGGAAGTGAAAAGGTACCCCGGTAGGTGAGGAGAAGATATTCGAGTATTCTTCCATGACCTTATCTACTTGCTTCTGCTGTGTGGAGAGGTCGGCCACAGAGACCCTAGATGTGGCTGTGATTTTTATCTCATTCTAAGAGCGAATCATGAAGAAGACAAAATTCCCCGTCTGAGAGATGACCTTCCTGTATTTCTTAGCAGAGATCAAGGAAATAACACTCAGTGGGACAGCCTTGGGTATCCTGTACAATTCCCTGTTCAAAGTAATAATAACACTACAAGGCCTAGAATCATATACAACATGACATTTCCATAAATAAGGTTAGCCCAAAAGAACATCACAAACTTCGAGAGGAGCAACATCACACAATACCTCATCTTTGAAGGGCTTTATGTCGTACAACAATCGACACTGTTGGCTGACGCGAAGATCGCTTCCTTGGCAGAGCCATCCAATGGTGTAGGGTTGTGGGTGCGGCGTTGTCGGCAGGGCCAACCGCTTGATGACCTCTGCTGAGATGAGGTTCTTCTGGCTAACACTATCAACGATTAAGTGCAACGAGGTTCCTTTTACCCACATCTATGAATGGAAGAGGTGCTCTCCTTCTTCTAGCTCATCCGGTTCACCATGTTGGAGCTTGGTGGTAGTAATGGTGGCACTAGGTTCTACGTCAATGATCCGTCTTCCCCTTTCTGGTTTTGAATCAGAGTCAGAACCCGCATCTAATTCATAGGCTTTCACTTTGGCCACCAGCGTCTGCTTTGAGTGGCAGTTAGCAGTGTTATGCCAAGGGCTCTTATGGAAGTCGCAGCACTTCCTGGTATCTTTCTTTATCTTTCTGGTGTCCTTCTTTGCTTGCAGCTTGGACTGGTTGTCTTGATACTATCCATCTTTGCTCTGTCCTTTGTTCTGTGGGTTGGGGCTTCCCTTTCCTGGCTTTTGTTGTGAGGGGTTCCCCGACCCAAATCGTTGCGTCTTTTGTTTGAGCTTCTACTCGTTTTTTACGGCATATCAGTAGCCCGTGCCCAAGGATGAGATGTCCAGAAATTCCATTTCAGTCTGGATGTATCTATGCAGAGCACCATGATACTTGAGCACCAGATGTCACTCTAAATCTTTGATACCCAACTTGGTGCGCAAGGTATGGAAGATATTTGTGAAATCTGGCACTGCTTGGTCTCTTTCTTGCCGTAGTGTGGTCTATTTGGTATACAAGTCGTCATAAATTCTAACAGGGTAGTATTGTTCCTTAATAACATCCATAAAGGATTCCCAAGTGGTTGTGACTATAAATAATGAGGGTTCCTCTGTTTCCTTTTGCTCACAGAAAGTTTCCCACCAATCTTTGACATGGGGAACGGCTTTGAGGAGTGCAAAAGTAATCTTTTCTCTATTTGAAAAGTTATGGAAAGAAAAATACCCTTATAGTATATTCAACCACTTTTCTACAACACCTGCATCTATCTGACCTTCAAATATAGGAATATCGAAGTTTATTTGTACCTTGAAGGGGGGCGGTGCCTCCACTCTAAGAAGATGCGTCGCCTGTTGGTAGTCACCAAAGGATTTGCACGAAATTATCCATCATATCGTTCCTTTTTTGCGTGAGGGATTCCTCAATCAACAGTTAGAAATGATCTCTTATCTCATCATCTTTCTTTTCTCCTTCCATGAGAGGTCGTTTGGGTGTGAGAGAGCTTTTGTCCTCAAGAGAAACAAGCTCGAGACCTAAATCTTTGTACTCCGATCTCATTGGGGACATGCATTAAGACAACAAGGAGAAGTCCACTCTGATACCACTGATCCGGATTTTATGAGCAGAACGAAATGACTACAAATTATTACCAGATGCTTAACACAGAATAACAGAGATACAATAAAATTGGTTTTCTATTCAATAAGGAAATAAGCTGAAACTGTAAAATGCAGCGGAAAACAAGCTTATTGGAATGGTGGTGGCTTATCTCTAAGAAGAGATGTGACGTCTATGCTCATTCACAAGAATATGATTACAATGAGGCTCTCAAGGCCTTTTTACAATAAACAAGAGTTTCAAAAACCCTAAACATCCAAAAACCTAACCCTAGGAGATGAAGCGCCAATAGTCATGTGGGCCCCATTTGGGTAAGTTAGTACATCAACTTCTCGGGGTCGTAATTTTTGCATATGATATCCCATTGGAAAGATCTAGCCAAGGACTACAACAGTTGCACAAAATTTCATGATGAAAACTCCAAAAAACATCATTTAGGGCTTCAAAACGGCTCCGGAAGTTCAGGACCCAAAAAAATGCTAAAAATAGTAAATTATCAGAATTGCGAGAAAGTTGTTTTGAACCAGCTGGAAAAGGTGGGTGGCCACCGATATCCACCTAGATCACTTCTCCTAGAGTGGATATCCTTTATTTTTTCAAAGGGGTGTAGGGTTCACCAACTTCCCTACTGCATATTTAAACCTATGATTGTATTCCCACACAAATTCACCATCTCCCTACTTTATCTCCCACAACTCAAAAAATGATTGTTTCTCTAACTGTGACAACTGGAACTCTCCAATAAACCTTTGTATTACTTGAACCATATTGAAGGATTGACCTTGATTCCATGGTTCAATAGTATTCATATACCATTTGAGATATTGACCTCTCAGAGTGGTCTGAAACTCGACCAACTTATTCGCATATGAAGTCCCTCACGACCTCTATATGGATTCACACATAAACCATTTTTCCTCAACATCCTCACCCTCCTTTCCCCAAAACTCAGGGTATCGGGAAAGGGATCCTGCAATTTTTTCTTCCATTGATGGAATTATACACCCTACTAAATTAAACCCATGAGATCTTGGGTGCAATATGATGCAATAACTCACCACACTTCCACTACTACTACTTAATAAACATTCAGAACTCAAAGAACTAGAAATAACCAAACTTTTAGAAGGATTTACTAAATAAATTACCAAATTTGTTGACGAAACTAGGGGAATCGGTGATTTGGGGATGGTTCCTTTACCTTTGGAATGGATTTATTTGATCTATGGGGTCTCATTATCTTGCAATGTTACATTTTCTTATTGATGCACACCAATATCTTCTAGAGTTGCGGGTTCTGAATCTTTCACAACTCCTTCTAAGGTACGTGTTGACTCTTCTTCATCAGTGGTGGCATCTACCCCTACTCTTTCATATACCTCATTTGAACACTCTTCCTCTTGTATGTTACCTTTGGAATATTCACCTCTCACCCCACTTCCCTCTTTCAACCATTGACTAGCCAGTCTTCCTCGTCTATGAAATTTCCACAACTCTTATAGATTTTCTCTATCACTACCATCCGATTCAATCTCATTCCACAACTATTATTTTTTATTCATCGTTGTCTTCATCTGGTTCCTCCACAATTTTTCAACAATGGCATGCCTCCTCAAATATCGTTCATATCTTGCACTCTTCTCTTGATGGCCCCCCATACCTCAAAGAAAACTTCTTGATATCTTAACTCATTAACCATCACATAAATCACCTTCCCTTGAGTGCATGTGTTTAAGATACCATGTCATCTAAAGGAACAAGAAACATTTCTTCTTCTACCAGCAAAACCTTGATCCAAAAGGGTATTTCCCACAACATTCTTTTGTTGGCTCCATCTATGAATACAACTTCTTATTTTGAAGAGGATTGGTGATTTTCTGCAGTGAACTCGATAATATACCCCTCAAGATTATTTTTCACTCGAAAGTCTACATCTTGTGAGATGTGATGATCTAGATGTTGAAGGGTCACTAGACTGTTAGCAGTCCAATTATAAATCTATTTGACCTGATATTTGTACTCTGGGGATTCTTGCATCTGATATAACCATTGAAATAACTCTTCATGGAATTTAACCCAGAAGATCTCATATCGGTCACTATTAGGCTCCAAATAGAAAACAATATCCTTCACAACCCTAAAACTCTTTTGTCGCAACTTGACCTCATGTCTTATGAATGCACCACACTTCCTTTCCCACCAGTTTTCTACATAAAAATTGTATATATAATGATTCATCCTATAAAAACTCCCTCTAAAGCTTGGTTTTGACAACAAAACCATTTTTCGGTGCAAAATCGAGACTAGGGTTCTCAATAGTTACCAACAAAAATATTTCGTTGTAGTCTACGAACACTGCCATTTTCAACCTTCCACGAGGAAATTAGGTGTTGGTTATCTACTCTCCTTTACTGTCTGATTTATTGACCCAGGGTTCATGTCTTTCGGGTTTCCAACAAAGACTCTAAAACTATCGGCCCTCTTGGTAAACCAGAAGGCAACACAGTACTCAAAGTGCAATGTGCAGTCTCACCCGAGATAGCTTTAAATGGGTTGTTGTAAGACTCAGGTATTTACATCCTAGGATTGAGTGTGAGATAGGGGTTTATTAATCAGAGCCATATACTATGAATTTTGATTGAAGTATACTATTATTCATAGGTGTGTATTTATCTCTCATAGTTTAATTCCCAAACAACACAATTGTATTTCATAACAATGTATTAACTCATTCATTAAGCATAACAATTATTTGCTGAAAGAAAACAAAGATATACATGCATTCATCACATTACACAGATATTACTGTGGTTCACCCCCTCCTGGGATACGTCCACAAAGATTTGGCTCTTGGCTCTTTTATTATGGTAGTTCTGCATCTCCAATGTTGCACGCTTATAATTCTCTCAGATGGGTAAGATCTGTATGAGGTGAACTATATCACACCAAGCTCCATAGCCTATGATATAATCCTTATATCTTCATTCTCTCCTCTGTTCTTAGCTCAACATATTACAAAAATGGTTCATAACAGTATTACATAACGCATCAACTCGTACATATTGTGATGAAATATTACAAAAGCCGAACTAATACAAAAAGCAAACCAACCTTTATATGATACCTGCGTACCTATATTTTTATATATCGGGATCTTCATCCATTTATAATGTATTAAAAAAACCCTAACCCTACCGAAGTTAGGTCTTCCTCCCATGCACACGTGTTGTTCTTCCTCCAACAAGTGCTTTCCTTTTGCACGCTTTCTTGCATGCACATGTGTTGTTCTTCCTCTAGATGTTACTTCAGTTTCTGCACACTTTCTTTCCCACGATCATCCTTCTTTCCACTTCAGCCTGGTACCAACAGGCCCCCAACACTGACATGTGACTCATCCAAAGTCACCTAATCCTTCTGAGCTTCTTCGATCTCCTTGGTGATCATCTGGAACATTTCCTTGAGATCTGTTGCTTTTGCCAGTGCCTGCGTGGTCTTCTCCTTGATGGTGTCTACTACCTGAACTGCCACTTCGTCGCTCAGTAATCCTGCACATTCGGCCTAGGTCTTTGCTATATGTGTTTTATCTCCTTCTTCCTGTGTGAGTATTTTTGCTACCCGTTCTTATAGTGGCTCTATTTGAGCCTGACGCTCCTTTTTCTGTGTTTGTGCAGTGATAAGTTATGCCTACATCTTCTTCATCTCTTGCATCCCTTTGACTCTGTTGACGGGAAAAAATGAATGCTCGTCAAATAGAGGAGTGGATCCGGTCCGGGGTTGTCTAAATAACCCAAGCCGTTTGGGATGATCCACCCCGACGGGTTTAGCGGCTCCATTGGCTGATCTAAGTCCTAAGAAAACGAAAGAAAACTAAACTAAAGGAACTAATCTAAATGAGAAAAATCAACTACAACAAACTATATACAAATCTAAAGCATATATACAGTTTACTAACTAATACTATAGAGCAATTGTCCTACTTATTAAATGTTTTGTTGGTTGTGGAGCCTGATTATCTTCCTAATTTATAGGTATTTTACTTTCAACCATGTTTATACCTCATGAAGTATTTACACCCCAGAAGTATGTACACTCTTCCACATGGGGGAGTGCAGAGGGGGGGGGGTACCCCCTTTGTGGGGTCCGGGGGGTCTGGGGGCAAGTGGGCCTCCAGCGAGAAAAGAGGGTTCCTGGTTCGAGTGGGAGCAATGTCGAAATATGGAAAGTTTAGGGTCGAGAAATTTAACGGCCAAAACTACCAGTTATGGAAGATGCAAATGGAAGACTATTTATATCAGAAGGATCTACTCCTACCATTGAGCAGAGTAGCAAAGAAGCCGGCGGCCATGAAGGACGAAGAATGGGATATTCTTGATAGAAAGGCTCTAAGAACGATACGGCTGAGCCTAGCAGCGTCAGTGGCTTTCAATATTTCGAAAGAAAAGACAACGAAGGGTTTGATGGATGCGTTGGCCAAATTGTATGAAAAATCCTCGGCTTCGAATAAGGTATTTCTAATGAAGAGATTATTTAATATGAAGATGTCAGAAGGTGGGTCTGTTGCAAATCATTTAAATGAATTTAATACAGTTACTAATCAACTAAGTTCTGTAAAAGTGGACTTTGATGATGAGGTTAGGGC
>ML786701.1:110964-135232 GCA_009831015.1 Picea engelmannii | reverse complement strand
GTTGTGGAGCCTGATTATCTTCTTGATTTATAGGTCTTTTACTTTCAGCCATGTTTATACCCCATGAAGTATTTACACCCCAGAAGTATGTACACTCTTCCACGCGGGGGAGTGCAGAGGGGGGGTACCCCCTCTGTGGGGTCCGGGGGGGATATCCCCTTGACTGGGGGGTCTGGGGGCAAGCGGGCCCCCAGCGGGGGTTCGGGGGCAAAGTCCCCCGATGGGGGTTCGGGGGAAAATCCCTTGAAGAAAAAATTGCCTTGTAAATGTATATTGTAATTTCATTGTAAATCTGGACCGTTCATTATAAGGTCGTAGATATAACAGTAGAGATTATGTTAGGGTTTTTTTCCCTAGAAGGCAACCCTCTTTTATGAGGGAAATGTATCATGGCTATGGATGGTGGCAAGTATTGTATTCTGAGAGAGGAGACTGTGAGAGAAAGAAGAGGAAGTTACAGCGGGTTTTGTTGTAGGTTGTATCCCTTCATTTTGCTGGATAATAATAAAGAAAGGACCTGACAATTTCTCTCGTGGACGTAGCCCACACTAGGTGAACCACATAAATCTGTGTCTCTCTTGTATTGTGTGTCTTCTGTTTTTTGTTTATGCATTTGTTTTATTTTATTGCTCTGCGGTCCTGTTTTTCTAACATGTTCATCTTATCAACAGAATTAAATCTTAATTACAGATGTATAGTATTTACAGAATACAAATTTTAATCTAAACTTTCAAAATCATTTGTAAAATAACAGTGAAACTATTATTTTTTATTTTTATAATTTTTATGAGAAAGGAATAAAATGAAAACTATCTAATGCTGAGCAATTAAAATAATAATCCTAATTGTAAATCTAAACTATATATCTAACTAAACTACTGAGAATTCTCGAATTTATTAACTATTAAATTGCAAATAACATACTAACCTGAAGTAACGCTTCCTATTTTTCCTGTGCACAGTACTTGATTTAGCTATTTTGATGGGAGGAAACCCGCACCAGATTTTCCACAAGATTCTTGTAAACAGGAAGCAACAGTGCTCTTCGAATACATATGACAGAACAAACAAGACATAAAATGACAACAATTTTATAATTTACAAATCATCACAGTTAGATAAATCCATGTGGGAAGATTTGTACAGAACAGTTCATTTAACAAAGAAGATAAACCTTTATTCATTAAATTGAAACATAGTAATTGCAGTACTAAAATTGAGATACATAAGATATGAACATAATTTAAATCACAACGCATTAACTTGTAATAAGTCTTGATATCTAAAGTAGTCAATGACTTAATCACAAATTAAAATGCACAAAACTTGAACGAAAGTATGATAAATTGAAAGCTAAAGTTGTTACAAAAGATCCACTTCCATTCGAGTCTGTATCATCATAAATCCATAGTCTTTTGTTCTCCCAATAGTGATGAGTTCATTACAAAAATTAATGAGTATATAAAGGCCACAGCGTAAAACATCCCTGTGGGAACTATCAAAAACTGTTTACAAAAAATCTGGGAACAATCTCCCAAGTCTCTATTTCTGCCTATGACTAACAACTTAAAACAAAACTATATCACAAAAAGCATGTTCTAAACTATCACAGCTTGTCCAATTTCCCATTGAAATTCATATGTACCTATAGGTGGACAAGAATAAACAAGTTTAGATAATGTTTTATTTGTAAAATTAACAAAAATCTAAATTTTATGACTAGCTACACAATCTCACGATTCTATAGCTAGTCATATTTACAAACAAAATCGTTTTAAATCAATCCAAATGATAAACAAAGATACATTCAACTTATTAAACAAATCCTTAATTGCTAATTCAAAGCAAAACAAAATCATTCACGCTAGAAGTAACCAAATCTTTTATGCCAATTTGAAACAAATGAAATCGTGTTCAATTAACTGAATGGTAACAGGGATATATGTGATCTGTCAACCAACCTTTTTATTACCTATTTGAAACAAACAGAATCGCTTTGACAACTCAAAACCAACGAAATCATTTTTTTGAATCAATTTCAATCGAAACAGACTATAATCGATCAAACAAATCTTTCGTACTCACTTAACACAAATGCAATAGTTTATGTCAATTCAGAAATTAACAAAATCGTTGTTGAATCAAAACAGAACTAACAGAATCGTTTTTTTAATTTAAAACTAACATAACTATATCAAACCAATCTATGATAATAATCCAATGCATACACAAATGACTATGCTAATTCAAGGCATGCAACATCATTTCTGAATCAAACCAAACAGAAATGAATCGAACTAACTCAGGGCCGACACAATCGCTATGCTAATTCAAGAGCAATAAAATCGTATTAATCAAAACATATAGCTATATTCGATTTTAGCAAACAAATCTTTTGTACATGATTCAAAACGAAATCATTCTTGGTAGTTTGAAAATAACATAATCGTTTTGAATCTATTCAAACAAACAGAACTAATTTGGAGCAAACACAATCGGCTGACCAAATCATTCAAAAATTGATGTTGAAATACATACCTGGGCTGATTCGGTCAGGATAACTTTGAGTTGACAAAGGCAGTAGCTGCCTCAACATTTCTAAAGACAATTGAACCCGTAGTCTTTTGCTTCTTCTCGTTGTCTTGTAGCCTGTCGTTTTCCTTTGACAACACAGTAACCCGTTCCTCTAATGATTTAATTTTAGATTTCAATAGGGGAACATCCATGTAGTAACATTCAAGCCAGGAATTGCATTGAGTACATGGTGATTGATCGGGCCAAGTCACTATAGGTGAGGGTTCTCTCAAATTACTAGGGTATCTGCTGTCCAACTTAATTCCCGGAAAGTTAGGGTCATCCTTGAGGCACAGAGGTAGGTTGGAAACATAGTCATAGAGTTCCACAGAACAGAGGCCATGAGAATAAGGGTATTCCTCGGTCAAGAAGCGTTCAATCTTAGAGTCTAAATCCTCACTCAAAACAATAAGCTTTTGGTCAATGTTCTTCTTGGGCTTGTTCCGAGCACATCTAGATATCCATCGTGCATTCTTATTTCCCTTACTATTTACACCAGTATCATCTTTGCCTTTCTTCCTTACATGCCTCTTGACGGTCTTAGTATTGTCTTTAGCACATGGGTCGGCCATGGTATCGGGTAGGTCAATGTTGGGGAAGTTCGAGGGTTTGACAGGGGGTAGAAGGGTAGGAGGTGGCAGGGCAGGCCCAACCAGGGTTTCAGTGACCACAACCTTGTCCACTTAAACACACTCAGTAGTGGCAAAGCCATTCCTTAATAGGAAGGCTTGCCAATAGTCACCACTAAGCTTCAAATGATGAACAATAATGATTTTGATCAAGCAGTGATGGAAAAGGCTGCTATCAGCCTTCTCACGCTTAAATCGTTTGGATATTTTATACAGGATGCATAAGAGGTAGTGAGGCATATTCAGAGGGTAGTCTATAAAATTCATAAGAAACCGAAGATGATAAAGAAACACCAAACAATAATGACCTTCACAAGTCACGAATTCCTTAACAATTTCTAATAGATCATGCCACCTGGTCTTAAGGGCAGTGACAGACATACCTCTATCACAACTAACAATCTTCCTCGATGTGAATAGGAGTAGCCATGGCACCTCGTCCACTTTTGAATTCTTAAACCACCTCTGCCCTTTAGCTGGTAAGCCTGTAGATGAGCTGAGTAATTCCTCATTTATATCGAGTTGGATATCTCCGACCTTAACCCTACATCCGTCAAATGTGAGGGCAAACTGTTGGGCGACCGTAAGGTTGAAACCCTCAAATTTTTGGATAAAAACTAGCCAGCCACTATTCTCCAGGTCTTCACGAGCATTGTCAAATAGCAGGAGCGTTTGGGTGCCATTAGGTTCTATGCACACCACAGGTGCCATAGGACAGAGCGCACAGTGGGCAGGGTAAACAGACAAGGGTTTGGACAAGGTATACGCAGGATTGAAAGCTCAGGGATTTCCCCAAAACCAATAGAGGTAACCCGAGATACAAGGCATACATTAATGCCTAAGTGAGCGAGGGTGGTGGAACGAAACAATCCCATGCAAAACATTCATATCGAAATGTACAATCGACGACGCTATGGTGATCCAAGTCACTAGTGGTGGTGTTAAAAACAATGTCATTCAAACAACTATTGAAAATCATGATAAGTCAACCCAAATATTTTCACAAGCAATAGTGTTTGTATGATTTAAAACCAACACAATGTTTCGAATATAGTACCAAGGGTTCGATCATAGAATGTATGCGTTGTATGAAACCATTTAACTAAAGAATTTGACCAAAGACAATAGAACACCAAACCACCATTGTATCAAGGACTCAATCACAATCACTAGAATACCATTACAATCTTATAAAATGAAGTCATATTAAAAACAACAAAAAAATGCCAAGTGAGTAAAGATTTCGGTGTCTTGCCAACTGTGTGACTATCATTGAGTTAGAAGTGAGATGAACACATAGACAAGAGTTACCATAATAATCCAGTGACGATTTTAATGCCATCAACATGACTTCGAACTCAAGTTTTTCACACTTGCAGTCGTGAAAACGAGAACAAAAGGCAGGTGTGCAAATGTGCAAAATAATCATGTCATTTTATTTGAAAGATTGCGATGAGAATCAAGGGTTCCAAAACACTTGTGTAGGCAGCTTATAAAGATAGGATAAAAATGTGAAATGGCTGCCAAAAATGGCGACACACTGGTAGAAGCAGTTATCTCTGCCAAAAGAACAAATTCAAATTATGATAATGAGAATAATTCTAACTCAAAAACAACCAGAAAATTGTTTAAACATCATCATTAATAAAATATTCCAGCAGTGCTTAAAGGATGAAAACTGATAACAGTCTTAAGACAAGCAAACCACGATATTAAAGATAAAATCTCCAATACTATTGACAGAACCACTACTGCCAGCAGGCATCCATAGCCTCGAGGTTGCCATTTAACCCACTCTGATATCTGTATCCTGACAAGAAGTTCCAGATCAGAATAAAGGACATTTTAAGGTCAAGAGGTTCCATACTTATGAATTTTCATATACCCGACATTGCTTCATTGCCAGCGGGCCTATTCAGTACCCCAACGAAGTTGTCTTGGTGTCATGCATGCATTTACCCACTGCCAGCAGACCTGTTCGGCATCTCGACGGGTTTACAAGCACTTCCCACATCTCTTTCATGATTTAATTTTTTAAAGATATATAATTGAGCAGGGTGACGCTGAAAATTATGATATTTTAGACATTTTTTACAGACCTCAACAGAATTTTTTAAAACTGTCCTTCATTAAGATCCAGAGATGGTTTGTTTACAAAACTAACCTTCTAAGGCAGGGATACATCTTCTGAGTCGTTCCCTTAAGGAACAGGGACAACGTAAGAAGATAATGGATGATCGTGACAGGCTTTAATCGGAGATCGAAATCAGTTAACTTCTTTCAAACAACAGTCTTTGCTCAACATGGCAGTAAATTTCAGAAGTATATTACAATTGATGTTTAGACAATTTTTCAGCAGTCATTTCAGTGAAAGAATTTTCTATTTTATTTGTCTGAACAGTTCAAAATGCAGGTATGTGTATTTCCAAAAACAAAAACTGATAAGCGCAAGGGGAAAAATCAAAACCAAAACAATAAAAGAAAAGCAAACAAAATAAAAATATTTACACAGGGTTGTCATCAAGCGAAATATCTTTTCAGAGCTTGGCCATTCACCGGATAGGTGTCTGGCTATCCCTCTAGACTCTGTAATCGGAAAGAGCTGGGACCCAATTTCTCAGCAATTAAAAACGGTCCAAGCCATAAGTTCTGAAACTTCGTGCGTTCTCCCTTTCCCTCATGCAGTTTGTCCCATTTCAAGACAAGGTCACCTACTTCGAAGTTCCTATCAGAGGCAGAGCTGGCATCAAACTAGCTTTTGACCACTAGTTGATGTTGATCTAACTTACGTTTAGCTTGGGCTCTTACCTCTTCTAGTTTCATTAAAGCGTTAATTCGGTTTTCCAAAGGGGGACAGTCTTCATCTTGTATTTTTTGTGATAGTTGTAGTGAGGGAAGAAGAATATGTGGTGGTAGAATTGTTTCTCTGCCATAGACGTGAAAGAATGGAGTGTTACCTACAGCAGTCTTTCGTGTTACCCTATCAGCCCAGATTGCATTTAACAGTGCATTATGCCAGTTTTTGTGATTCTCAAATACCGTTCTCTTGATGATTTTAATCAGATTCTTATTTGTTGATTCTGCCAATCCATTTCCCTGAGGGTAGTAGCTGGCAGAATAATTCAATTTAATTCCTTTTTCTAGAGAGAACTCGCTCATTTCAAGAGACGAAAAATGAGAGGCGTTATTGAATACTAAATAGTCAGGGATACCAAAATGAGTAATAATATTCGAATTTAAAAAGGCAATTACCTGACTGGTATTCACAGTTCTTAATGCGGCAGCTTCAGACCACCTGGTGAAGTAATCTATGGCTGTGATGATAAACTTATGTTGTTTTTAGGATGGCGGGTTGATTGGACCTATAATATCAAGGCCCCACTACTAAAAAGGGGAGTCTACTGAAACAGGCTGCAAAGGAAAGGCTGGTTTATGTATCCGTCCGGACGCTTTTTGACAAATAATACATTTGCGACATAAGGAATGAGCATCTCTAAAAAGTGTGGGCCAGTAATAACCAGCTCTTAAAACTATATGGGCAATGGTGTCACCACCAAAATGCCCACCAACTTCTCCTGTGTGCAATTCTAGTAAGACTTTTTTTGCTTTGTCTTTCTCAAGACATCACATTAGTACTCCATCAAAATTTAGACGAAACAGAATACCATTAATCAAATGAAGGGAGGCAGATTTTAATCTTAACTCTCTTCTTTTAGTGGGATCCAGGTGACAGGGGGCTGACCCATATTCAAGACAGAATTTTATATCGGCATACCAGGGACTGATAGAGTTTTGTGCATAACAGATTGCATTTTGATTGTGTTGCCCTAGGTTTGACATATCGTTTTCTTCTTACTGTCCCGCTGTTGAGTCAGAAAATAACTTGCATAACCCTTGGCCTCTCACTATTTGAGCTGGGGTGATTTCTATGTCGTACTCCTGGAAGGAGGTAACCCAGTTCACCCTCTTTTCACCTAATTATTTCTGCACTAACAAATTTCTGACAGTTGGGTAAGGGACAATACTTTTTGTCCTAGATTTCAAAAGATAAGATCGGAAGTGCTTGAATGCTTTAAAAATAGAATAGGCTTGTTGATCTACTGTTGGGTAATTAAGTTCCACACCTTTGAAAGCAGAGCTCATAAAGGCAATGGGTACTTCATTGTTTTCAACATTTTTTTGAGCTAGGACGGCAACGTAGGAATGGTCAAAAGAAAATGTGTAGAGTGCGAAGTGTTGCAAAAAGTCGGGGCTCATGAGAGAAGGAGCGTCTATTATGGACTTTTTTATCGAATTAAAAGCTTGATTTTCTAAGGGTCCCCAATGATATTGTGCGTCTTTCTTAATTAAATTCTGCAGAGGTCTCACCATTTCGGAGAAACTGGGGATGAATCTCCTGACAAAGTTTATCTGGCCTAAGAAATACTGCATAGACTTTTTGGATGAGGGAGGGGGAAGTTTCGAGATGAATTGAGTCCTTTCAGGGTCAATAATCATCCCTTTGCTTGACACAATGAATCCTAAGAGTTTACCTTGTTCTACTGCGAAGATAGATTTTTTAGGATTTAAGGAAATGTCGTACTTACGACATCGTTGTAGAACGACTCTTAAATGAGCTAGATGATCAGTTTTGTTTTTCAAAAATGTAGTAACATCATCTAGGTAAACTATGACAGATTGGTTGATTAAGCCTCAGAAATCGATGTCCATCGCTCTCGGGAAAGTGGCACCGGCATTAATCAGTCCGAAGGGCATTTTCCTGTAAGCATAGGTGCCCCATGGAGTGCGGAAGGTAGTTTTAAGTTGGTCTGGAGGAGACATAAAGACTTGGTTGTACCCTGAAAAACCATCCAATAAGGATAGTCTCTCAGAACCAGATACCTGTTGAAGGATCTGTTCCATGGGTGGGACAGGGTAGTTGTCTTTATCAGACACTCTATTAAGGTTTTGGAAATCGACGCATAGTCGAATTTCCCCACTTTTCTTTCGGACAGGGACAAGGTTAGAAAACCATTGCGTGTGCCTAACTGGGAAAATTATCTTAGCATTTAGGAGTTTATTTAATTCTTTTTTGACGGTCGGTTCGAGATTAGGGTGCATTTTTCTTAACTTTTGTTGAAATGGCAAGGTTTGGGGTTTCATAGGAATGACGTGTTGTATGATATTAGGGTCAAAAGTTTTAAGGTCATCATACATCCATGCAAAAACATCTTTAAATTCCTTAAACAATTTAATAAATGCGGCTTTTTCTTGTTCAGAACACCCCACCCCTAAATTAATGCACTGTGGATTTTCATTAGTTCCTAAGTTTACTTTTTCATACGATAACGAGGAACTATTGGTTTTACAGTTGACCGATTTTTTGAATTTATCTTGAAGATCGTAAAATTTCTCTAATCTAACTACAGATTTAGGGATCGAATTTACCATGTCCGATGAATATTCAGGAGTTCTCGGATCTGGTATTACCGTGAAATCGTGAAAATTGTTGTCATGAGTGCATTTGTCGATCACCGCGCCTTGAAAATTTTCTTCCATATGCAAGAAGCTAATTATCTGTTGATCGTCGTCAAAGACTCTCCAATTCGTGATGTTGTCGGGAACGGATGGCCTGAACAAAAGTTCGACGGAGAATGCATTCGGGGACAAGCCTTCTGTAGGAAAGAGTTTGGAAGCTACGTTAGCTAATAGATCAGCTTCAGAATTATTCAATCTAGGAATATAATTTATATTGAAAGAAAAAAACTTATTCATTAAATTCCATACCTCGGATTGGTAGCTTATAAGATGCGAAGACAGATGGTGGATAGAGTCTCTTACATGTCTAACCATGATTTCGGAATCGCCAAAGACAGTCAAATTTTGAATGTTCATATCTAAAGATTTTTTGAGGCCTTGCAGTAAAGCCTCATATTCTGTTGTGTTATTAGTACATTCAAATTCTAACCTACATGAAATCAGGGTTTTGTTACCTGTCAGATCAATAATAACGCAGCTTGTACCTGCTCCTTTTTTGGACTTTGATCCATCAAAGTAAAGAGACCAAATTTGATTTTTATCGAGTGCATGATACCATTGTGTAGAAGATGTTGGTTGCACATATGCTACAATCTCGAACTATTGTTTTGGGTTGGTGATAGTTGAAGTCTCGACCATGAAATTGCTGAAAAAGGTATCCATCCCTTGTATTTTGGGTGAATCAGCAGAAGGTGTAAATGGTTCATTGGGATCATTCAGATTTGTGACTGTGAACTTAAGGTAGCGTTCGCGATTTACCTTGATTTTATTAGGCTTTTCGTTCTCAAGAAGCCACAGGTGAGACCAATCTGTCGCGAAATAGCTGTGTAGATGCTCTGACCAGTCTCTTCTTAGAAACAAACCATAAACTTCTGGAATATCCACAACAATAATATCAATCACTTGATGAACTTTGGGGTTAGACGATAATCTTATAAGCACATTCCTTAATTCGCCTATGACTTTAACACTAGTTCGATCAAGTTGGATGATTTTTAAAGTGGATGGTTCAACTTCAGCATTAATCTTCTAACATACAGACCATGGAATCACATTGGATGATGCTCCTGAATCTACCATACAATTGTGCACGTTTCTATTAAAGATTTCGAAAGTTAACAAAAATGGAGGTACATTTCTGCGAGTACTAATGGTGGAAACTTGTGGCTTTTTACTCACAGTCTCTAAAGCTAATTTATCTACATTTGTTACATTATTTACAGGAAGGCTTCCTTTCTCATGAGGATCAGGATTATTCTTAGCGGAAGTCTTCTGAGGAACTTTGTTCTGAACAACCTTTTTACTGCTTGAATTACCATTTTTGCTATTCTCTGCGATGTTTTGTAACATTTTTTGCAGCAGAAATGGAAATTTTAATAATTCATAAAAAAAAATGTTAGCCCTTAACTTTTTTAGATCTTCAACTAAATCATAATCTAAGTTGGGGTTTACATGACTCTGTTTATTCTCGGCTGGTTTAGATTGCTTTGGGGGCAAAGTCGTAGTGTTTTCGGAAGAAGGCTTGTTTGCAATCTTACTCCTAGTATTGTAGGGATGTATTGTCTCGAAGTTAGCTTGAAAAATGCTATCCGGGAAGTGACCAAAAATGTTCAGAGAAGATTCTTCTTCTTCAACTGTCTCTTGTTCAACAACCTCCTTAGGAATCTCAGGAGGCATCAAGTTATCTTGGGCTTCTAGAATTGTTTGAAGGGCGAATTGCAGACTTTCTAGATTTAGGCCCTCTGTATTTGGGTTAGGTCGGTTGGTGGGAAAAGGCTTCCTGAACAGGGGTTTGTAAGGCCCTTTGCTCGAAGAAGCTTCTTCGGTCGTCATTTTCAAATATATAACTTGATTTGAAAGTTTTTGAATGACTTTAGTTAAGTTTTCTAAATCCGAGCTTTCAGGTTGTGTTTTATTTTGAGCCGGTCTAGGGAGGATTTCGATCTTCTTTTTGGAAGATGAACTAGTCTCTGTTTCATTGCTAGTAGTGTCTTTTAAACTAAGGATGTCTTTTTCAATATGGCTGGCCTCTTCGAAGGCCTCTAACAACGTGGCTCTCTTAGATCATTTTACCCAAATGGCTATACTTTGATGCAAGGCTTTAGTATAGTATGTTATGATAAGATTCTCGGCATGCATCGAGTCCGTAGGGATTCGGTTATTTAGTGTTAAGAATCTTTGTTTAAAGTATTTGATTTTCTCTTTGGGATTCATTCTTAAACTAGAAAGCTCCAGGACTAGAACTTCTGGGGACTTATCATCTCTGAACTTCTTAAGAAAGAAAGATTCGAACTTCTCCCAAGACACGATGGTATGGGGTTGCTGGGAAAATTACCAAGTAGAGGCATTGCCCTCGAAAGTATAGGGGAACAACATAATTAAATCTTAATTACAGATGTACAGTATTTACAGAATACAAATTTAAATCGAAACTTGCAAAATCATTTGTAAAATAACAGCGAAACTATTATTTTTTATTTTTATAATTTTTATGAGAACGGAATAAAATGAAAACTATCTAAAACTGAGAAATTAAAATAATAATCCTAACTGTAAATCTGAACTATATATCTAACTAAACTACTGAGAATTCTCGAATTTATTAACTATTAAATTTCAAATAACAGAGTAAACTGAAGTAACGCTTCCTATTTGTCCTGTGCACAGTACTTGATTTAGCTGTTTTGATGGGAGGAAACCTGCACCAGATTTTCCACAAGCTTCTTGTAAACAGGAAGTAGCAGTGCTCTTCGAATATAGATGAAAAAACAAACAAGACATAAAATGACAACAATTTTATAATTTACAAATCATCACAGTTAGATAAATCCCTGTGGGAAGATTTGTAAAGAACAGTTCATTTAACGAAGAAGATAAACCTTTATTCATTAAATTGAAATAGAGTAATTGCAGTACTAAAATTGAGATACATAAGATATGGACAGAATTTAAATCACAACGCATTAACCTGTAATAAGTCTTGATATCTAAAGTAGTCAATGACTTAATCACAAATTAAAATGTGCAAAACTTGAATGAAAGTATGATAAATTGAAAGCTAAAGATGTTACAAAAGATCCACTTCCATTCAAGTCTGTATCATCATAAATCCATAGTCTTTTGTTCTCCCAACAGTGATGGGTTCATGACAAAAATTAATGAGTATATAAAGGCCACAGGGTAAAACATCCCTATGGGAACTATCAAAAACTGTCACAAAATCTAGGAACAATCTCCCAAGTCTCTATTTCTACCTATGACTAACAACTTAAAAAAAAACTATATCACAAAAAGCATGTTCTAAACTGCCACAGCTTGTCCAATCTCCCATTGAAATTTGTATGTACATGTAGGTGGACAAGAATAAACAAGTTTAGATAATGTTTTATTTGTAAAATTAACAAAAATCTAAATTTTATGACTAGCTACAGAATCTCACGATTCTGTAGCTGGTCATATTTACAAACAAAATCATTTTAAATCAATCCAAAAGATAAACACAAATACATTCAACTTATTAAACAAATCCTTAATTTCTAATTCAAAGAAAAACAAAATGATTCACGCTAGAAGTAACAATATCTTTTATGCCAATTTGAAACAAACGAAATCATGTTCAATTAACCGAATTGTAATAGGGATATATGCGATCTGTCAACCAACCTTTTTATTACCAATTTGAAACAGACAGAAACGTTTTGACAATTCAAAACCAACGAAATCATTTTTTTGAATCAATTTCAATCGAAACAGACTATAATCGATCAAACAAATCTTTCGTACTCACTTAAAACAAATGCAATAGTTTATGTCAATTCAGAACTTAACAAAATCGTTGTTGAATCAAAACAAAACTAACATAATTGTTTTTTTAATTTAAAACTAACAGAACTATATCAAACCAATCTTTGATACTAATCCAACGCATACACAAACGAATATGCTAATTCAAGGCATGCAAAATTGTTTTTGAATCAAACCAAATAGAAATGAATCGAACTAACTCAGGGCCGACACAATCGTTATTCTAATTCAAGAGCAATAAAATCGTATTAATCAAAACATAGCTATATTCGATTTTAGCAAACAAATATTTTGTACATGATTCAAAACGAAATCATTCTTGGTAGTTTGAAAATAACAGAATCGTTTTGAATCTATTCAAACAAACAGAACTAATTTGGAGCAAACACAATCGGTTGACCAAATCAATCAAAAATTGATGTTGAAATACATACCTGGGATGATTCGGTCAGGATAACTTTGAGTTGACAAAGGCAGTAGCTGCCTCAACATTTCTAAAGACAATTGAACCCGTAGTCTTTTGCTTCTTCTCGTTGGCTTGTAGCCTGTCGTTTTCCTTTGACAACACAATGACCTGTTCCTCTAATGATTTAATTTTAGATTGCAATAGAGGAACATCCATGTAGTAACGTTCAAGCCAGGAATTGCATTGAGTACATGGTGATTGATCATGCTGAGTCACTACAGGTGAGGGTTCTCTCAAATTACCAAGGGTTCTGTTGTCCAGCTTAATTCCCGGAAAGTTAGGGTCATCCTTGAGGCACTGAGGTAGGTTGGAAACATAGTCATAGGGTTCCACATAATAGAGGCCATGAGAATAAGGGTATTCCTCGGTCAAGAAGCGTTCAATATCAGATTCTGAATCCTCGCTCAAAACAATAGGCTTTTGGTCAGTGTTCTGCTTGGGCTTGTTCCGAGCACATCTAGATATCAATCATGCATTCTTCTTTCCCTTACTATTTACACCAGTATCACCTTTGCCTATCTTCCTTACAGGCCTCTTGACAGTCTTAGTATTGTCTTTAGCACACGGGTCGTCCATGGTATCGGGTAGGTCAATGTTGGGGCAGTTCGAGGGTTTGACAGGGGGTAGAAGGGTAGGAGATGGCAGGGCAGGCCCAACTAGGGTTTTAGTGACCACAACCTTGTCCACTTGAACACACTTGGGAGTGGAAAAGCCATTCCTTGATAGGAAGGCTTGCCAATAGTCACCACTAAGATTCAAATGATGAACAATAATGATTTTGATCAAGCAGTGATGGAAAAGGCTGCTATCAGCCTTCTCACGCTTAAATCGTTTGGACATTTTATATAGGTTGCGTAGGAGGTAGTGAGGTGTATTCAGAGGGTAGTCTATAAAATTCATAATCAATTGAAGATGATAAAGAATCACCAAACCATAACGACCTTCACAAGTCACGAATTTCTTAACTAACAATCTTCCTCGATGTGAATAGGAGTGGCCATGGCACCTCGCCCACTTTTGAATTCTTAAACCACCTCTGCCCTTTAGCTGGTAAGCCTGTAGATGATCTGAGGAATTCCTCATTTAGCTCGAGTTGGATATCTTCGACATTAGCGTTGCATCCATCAAATGTGAGGGAAAACTGTTGGGCGACCGTAAGGTTGAAACCCTCAAATTTTGGATAAAAACTAGCCAGCCACTATTCTCTATGTCTTCACGAGCATTGTCAAATAGTAGAAGCGTTTGGGTGCCATTAGGTTCTATGCACACCACAGGTGCCATAGGAGAGAGCACACAGTGGGCAGGGTAAATGAACAGGGGTTTGGACAGGGTATACGCAGGATCGAAAGCTCTGGGATTTCCCCAAAACCAACAGAGGTAACTCGAGATCCAAGGCATACATTAATGCCTAAGTGTGCGAGGGTGGTGGAACGAAACAATCCCATGCAAAACATTCATATTGGAATGTACAATCGACGATGCTATGGTGATCCAAGTCACTAGTGGTGTGTTTTAAAAATAATGACAATCAAATAACTATTGAAAACCATGATAAGTCGACAAAAATATTTGCACAAGCAATAGTGTTTGTATGATTTAAAACCAACACAATGTTTCGAATATAGTACCAAGGGTTCGATCATAGAATGTATGTGTTGTATGAAACCATTTCACTAAAGAATTTGACCAAAGACAATAGAACACCAAACCACCATTGTATCAAGGACTCAATCACAATCACTAGAATACCATTACAATCTTATAAAATGAATTCATATTAACAACAACAAAAAATGCCAAGTGAGTAAAGATTTTGGTGTCTTGCCATCTGTGTGACTGTCATTGAGTTAGAAGTGATATGAACACATAGACAAGAGTGAACATAATAATCCAATGACGATTTTAATGCCATCGACATGACTTTGAACTCAAGATTTTCATGCTTGCAGTCGTGAAAACGAGAACAAAAGGTAGATGTGCAAATGCGCAAAATAACCATGTCATTTTATTTGAAAGATTGCGATGAGAATCAAGGGTTCCAAAACACTTGTGTAGGAATCTTATAAAGATAGGATAAAAATGTGAAATGGCTGCCAACAATGGGGACACATTGGTAGAAGCAGTTATCTCTGCCAAAAGAACAAATTTAGATTATGATAATGAGAATAATTCTAACTCAAAAACAACCAGAAATTTGTTTAAACATCATCATTAATCAAATATTACAGCAGTTCTTAAAGGATGAAAACTGATAATAGTCTTAAGACAAGTGAACCACGATATTAAAGATAAAATCTCCAATACTGTTGACAAATCCACTACTACCAGCAGGCGTCCATAGCCTCAAAATGGTTGCCATTTAACCCACTCTGATATCTGTATCCTACCAAGAAGTTACAGATCAGAATAAAGGACATTTTAAGGTCAAGAGGTTCCATACTTGCGAATTTTCATATACCCAACATTGCTTCGCTTCCAGCGGGCCTGTTCAGTACCCTGACGAAGTTGTCTTGGAATCATGCATGCATTTACCTGCTGCCAGTAGACCTGTTCGGCATCCTGACGGGTTTACAAGCACTTCCCACAGCTCTTTCATGATTTAATTTTTTAAAGATATATAATTGAGCGGGATGACGCTAAAAATTATGATATTTTAGACATATTTTTTACAGACCTCAACAGAATTTTTTAAAACTATCTTTCATTAAGATCCACAGATGGTTTGTTTACAAAACTGACCTTCTAATGTAGGGAGACATCTTCTGAGTCGTTCCCTTAAGGAACAAGGACAGTGTAAGAAGATAATGGATGATCGTGACAGGATTTACTCAGAGATCGAAATCAGTTAACTTCTTTCAAACAACAGTCTTTGCTCAACATGGCAGTAAATTTCAGAAGTATATTACAATTGATGTTTAGACAATTTTTCAGCAGTCATTTCAGTGAAAGAATTTTCTATTTTCTTTGTCTGAACAGTTCAAAATGCAGGTATGTTTATTTCCAAAAACAAAAACTGATAAGCGCAAGGGGAAAAATCAAAGCCAAAACAATAAAAGAAAAATATTTACACAGTATAAACATGGTTGTCATCAAGCGAAATATATTTTCAGAGCTTGGCCATTCACCGGATAGGTGTCTGGCTATCCCTCTAGACTCTGTAATCGGAAAGAGCTGGGACCCAATTTCTCAGCAATTAAAAATGGTCCAAGCCATAAGTTCTGAAACTTCGTGTGTTCTCCCTTTCCCTCATGCGGTTTGTCCCATTTCAAGACAAGGTCACCTACTTCGAAGTTCCTATTAGAGGCAGAGCTGGCATCAAACCAGCTTTTGACCATTATTTGATGTTGATCTAACTTACATTTAGCTTGGGCTCTTACCTCTTCTAGTTTCATTAAAGCGTTAATTCGGTTTTCCAAAGGGGGACAGTCTTCCTCTTGTATTTTTTGTGATAGTTGTAGTGAGGGAAGAAGAATATGTGGTGGCAGAATTGCTTCTCTTCCATAGACGAGAAAGAAGGGAGAGTTACCTACAGTAGTCTTTCGTGTTACCCTATCATCCCAGATTGCGTTTAACAGTGCATTATGCCAGTTTTTGTGATTCTCAGATACCGTTCTCTTGATGATTTTAATCAGATTCTTATTTGTTGATTCTGCCAATCCATTTCCCTGAGGGTAGTAGCTGGAAGAATAATTCAATTTAATTCCTTTTTCTAGAGCGAACTCGCTCATTTCAAGAGACAAAAAATAAGAGGTGTTATCGAATACTAAACAGTCAGGGAGACCAAAACGAGTAATAATATTCGAATTTAAAAAGGCAATTACCTGACTGGTATTCACAGTTCTTAATGTGACAACTTCAGACCACCTGGTGAAGTAATCTGTGGCTATTATGATAAATGTATGCTTCTATGAGGATGGTGGGTTGATTGGACCTATAATATCAAGGCCCCACTGCTGAAAAGGGGAGTCTACTGAAACAAGTTGCAAAGGAAAGGCTGGTTTCTGTATCCGTCCAGACGCTTTTTGACAAATAATACATTTGTGACACAAGGAATGAGAGTCTATAAAAAGTGTGGGCCAGTAATAACCATCTCTTAAAACTTTATGGGCAGTGGTGTCACCACCAAAATGCCCACCAGCTTCTCCTGTGTGCAATACTAGTAAGACTTGTTATGCTTTGTCTTTCTCAAGACAGCGCATTAGTACTCCATCAAAATTTAGACGAAACAGAATACCATTAATCAAATGAAAGGAGAAAGATTTTAATCTTAACGCTCTTATTTTAGTGGGATCCAGGTGAAGGGGGGATGACCCATGTTCAAGACAGAATTTTATATCATCATACCAGGGACTGATAGAGTTTTGTGCACAACAGATTGCATTTTGATTGTGCTACCCTAGGTTTGACATATCGTTTTCTTCTTGTTGTCTCGCTGCTGAGTCAGCAACTAACTTTCATAACCCTTGGCCTCTCACTATTTGAGCTGGGGTTATTTCTATGTCGTACTCCTAGAAGGAGGTAACCCAGTTCACCCTCTTTTCACCTAATTCTTTCTACACTAACAGATTTCTGACGGCTGGGTAAGGGACAATAATTTTCGTCCTAGATTTCAAAAGATAAGATCGGAAGTGCTTGAATGATTTAAAAAATACTTAGTCTTGTTGATCTACTACTGGGTAATCAAGTTCCGCACCTTTGAAAGAAGAGCTCCTAAAGGCAATGGGTACTTCATTGTTTTCAGCATTTTTTTGAGTTAGGACAGCAGTGTAGGAATGGTCAGAAGCAAATGTGTAGAGTGTGAAGTCTTGCAAAAAGTCGGGGCTTATGAGAGAAGGAGCGTCTATTATGGACTTTTTTATCGAATTAAAATCTTGATTTTCTAAGGGTCCCCAATTATATTGTGCGTCTTTCTTAATTAAATTCTGCAAAGGTCTCACCATTTCAGAGAAACTGGGGACAAATCTCCTGACAAAGTTTATCTGGACTAAGAAAGATTGCATAGACTTTTTGGATGAGGGAGGGGGAAGTTTCAATATGACATGAGTCCTTTCAGGGTCTATAATCATCCCTTTGCTTGACACAATGAATCCTAAGAGTATACCTTGTTCTACTGCGAAGATAGATTTTTTAGGATTTAAGGAAATGTCGTACTTACGACATCACTGTAGAACGACTCTTAAATGAGCTAGATGATCAGTTTTGTTTTTCGAAAATATAGTAACATCATCTAGGTAAACTATGACAGATTGGTTGATTAATCCTCGGAAAGCGATGTCCATTGCTCTCTGGAAAGTGGCACCGGCATTAATCAGTCCGAAGGGCATTTTCCTGTAAGCGTAGGTGCCCATGGAGTGCGGAAGGTAGTTTTAAGTTGGTCTGGAGGAGACATCAGGACTTGGTTGTACCCTGAAAAACCATCCAATAAGGATAGTCTCTCAGAACCAGATACCTATTGAAGGATCTGTTCCATGGGTGGGACAGGGTAGTTGTCTTTATCAGATGCTCTATTAAGGTTTCGGAAGTCGACGCATAGTCGGATTTCCCCACTTTTCTTCTAGATAGGGACAAGGTTAGAAACCCATTGCGTGTGCCTAACTGGGAAAATTATCTTATCATTTAGGAGTTTATTTAATTCTTTTTTGACGGTCGGTTCGAGATTAGGGTGCATTTTTCTTAACTTTTGTTGAAATGGCAAGGTTTGGGGTTTCATAGGAATGACGTGTTGTATGATGTTAGGGTCAAAATTTTTAAGGTCATGATACGTCCATGCAAAAACATCTTTAAATTCCTTAAACAATTTAATAAATGCAGATTTTTCTTGTTCAGAACACCCCACCCCTAAATTAATGCACTGTAGATTGTCATTAGTTCCCAAGTTTACTTTTTCATACGATAACGAGGAACTATTGGTTTTACAGTTGACCGATTTTTTGAATTTATCTTCAAGATCGTAAAATTTCTCTAATCTAACTATGGATTTAGGGATAGAATTTACCATGTCCGATGAATATTCAGGAGTTCTCGGATCTGGTATTACCGTGAAATCGTGCAAATTGTCGTCATGAGTGCATTTGTTGGTCACCGCGCCTTGAAAAGTTTCTTCCATATGTAGGAAGCTAATTATCTGTTGATCGTCGTCGAAGAATATCCAATTCGTGATGTGTCAAGAACGGATGGCCTGAAAAAAAGTTCGACGGAGAATGCATTCGAGGACAAGCCTTTTGCAGGAAAGAGTTTGGAAGCTACGTTAGCTAATAGATCAGCTTCAGAATTATTCAAGATAGGAAAATAATTTATATTGAAAGAAGAAAACTTATTCATTAAATTCCATACCTCGGATTGGTAGCTTCTAAGATGCGGAGACAGACAGTGGATAGAATATCTTACCTGTCTAACCACAATTTTGAAATCGCCAAAGATAGTCAAATTTTGAATGTTCATATCTAAAGATTTTCTGAGGCCCTGCAGTAAAGCCTCATATTCTGCTGTGTTATTAGTACATTCAAATTCTAACCTACATGCAATCAGGGTTTTGGTACCTGCCGAATCAATAATAACGCAACCTGCACCTTTTCCTTCCTTGGACTTTGACCCGTCAAAGTAAAGAGACCAAATTTGATTTTTATCGGGTGCATGAGACCATTGTGTAGAAGTTGACGGTTGCACATATGCTGCAATCTCGGACTATTGTTCTGGGTTGGTGATAGCTGAAGTCTCGACCATGAAATTTCCGAAAAAGGTATCCATCCCTTGTATTTTGGGTGAATCAGCAGAAGGTGTAAATGGTTCATTGGGATCATTCAGATCTGTGACCGTGAACTTAAGGTAGTGTTCACGATTCACCTTGATTTTATTGGGCTTGCCATTCTCAGGAAGCCACAAGTGATACCAATCTGTCGTGAAATAGCCGTGTAGCTGCTTTGACCAGTCTCTGCTTAGAAACAAACCATAAACTTCTGGAATATCCACAACAATAATATCAATCACTTGATGAACTTTGGGGTTAGACGATAATCTTATAAGCACATTCTTTAATTCTCCTATGACTTTAACACTAGTTCGATCAAGTTGGATGATTTTAAAGTGGATGGTTCAACTTCAGCATTAATCTTCTGACATACAGACCATGGCATCACATTGGATGACGCTCCTGAATCTACCATACAATTGTGCATGTTTCTATTAAACATTTTGAAAGTTAACAAAAATGGAGGTACATTTCTACGAGTACTAATGGTGGAAGCTTGTGGCTTTTTACTCGCAGTCTCTAAAGATAATTTATCTGCATTTGTTACATTATTTACAAGAAGGATTCCTTTCTCGTGAGGATCAAGACTATTCTTAGCGGAATTCTTCTGAGGAACTTTGTTCTGAACAACCTTGTTACTGCTTGAATTACCATTTTGCTATTCTCTTCGATGTTTTGTAACATTTTTTGCAGCAGAAATGGAAATTTTAATAATTCATAAACAAAAATGTTAGCCCTTAACTTTTTTAGATCTTCAACTAAATCATAATCTAAGTTGGGGTTTACATGACTCTGTTTAGTCTCGAATGGTTTAGATTGCTTTTAGGGGCAAAGTCGTAGTGTTTTCGGAAGAAGGCTTTTTGCAGTATTACTCCTAGTATTGTAGGGATGTACTGTCTCGAAGTTAGCTTGAAAAATGTTATCTGAGAAGTGACCAAAAATGTTTAGAGAAGATTCTTCTTCTTCAACTATCTCTTATTCAACAACCTCCTCAGGAATCTCAGGAGGCATCAAGTTATCCTGGGCTTCTAGAATTGTTTGAAGGGCGAATTGCAGACTTTCTAGATTTAGGCCCTCTGTATTTGGGTTAGGTCGGTTGGTGGGAAAAGGCTTCTTGAACAAGGGTTTGTAAGGCCCTTTTCTCGAAGAATCTTCTTCAGACATCCTTTTCAAATCTATAACTTGATTTGACAGTTTTTGAATGACTTTAGTTAAGTTTTCTAAATCCAAGCTTTCAAGTTGTGTTTTATTTTGAGCCGGTCTAGGGAGGATTTCGATCTTCTTTTTGGAAGATGAACTAGTCTCTGTTTCGTTGCTAGTAGTGTCGTTTAAACTAAGGATGTCTTTTTCAATCTGGATAGCCTCTTCAAAGCCCTCTAACAACGTGTCTTTCTTAAATCGTTTTACCCAAATGGCTATAATTTGATGCAAGGATTTAGTATAGTATGCTATGATAAGATTCTCGGCATGCATCGAGTCCGTGGGGATTCGGTTCTTTAGTGTTAATAATCTTTGGTTAAAGTCTTTGATTTTCTCTTTGGGATTCATTATTAAACTAGAAATCTCCATGACTAGAACTTCTGGGGACTTATCGTCTCCGAACTTCTCAAGAAAGTAGGATTCGAACTTCTCCCAAGACACGATGGTATGGGGTTGCTGGGCAAAGTACCAAGTAGAGGCATTGCCCTCGAAAGTATAGGGGAACAACCTACAGACTACGTCTTCATGCTCGACATTATGGAGTCTAATGGCTCACATAAACTTTTTAATGTGATCTTCGACAATTTGTTTAGAGTCAGGGTCAAACTTGGGAAGCCACTTCTTTGGATGTTTGGGTAAGGGATGTTGAGGCCCAAGTACGGCTACTGCATCCTGATCGAGCCAGGGTCTGGTAGGATTTTTCTGGTTGGCCATTGGTGTAGGCAGTGTGGAAGGCTGAGAAGGGGAACTGCCTTTGTCAAAAGAGTCTTCTCCAGAAGAAGAAGGAGGTGATGGAGGTGGTGAGGGTGGTATTCCAAATCCCCCTACAGTAGGAGTGAGGATTGGATCTGTAGGGTTTAAAGTGAGGTTAGTGCCTCCAAGTTGTTCTCTGATATCAGAGAAATCTAAAGGTTGGTCCAAAGGCCGATTTGGTTTCCTTAAACGGGCGAAGGCACTATGTGTTCTTAAGAGAGATTGGCGGACAATCTCTTGTACGTCACCACCTGTAGGATATGGGGTTATTGGTTCAACTGTGATCCGTAGATCGTTGTTTGATGTGGTTGCTATTTGAGGGACGATGTTGTCGTTTGAATGACTTATTGTCACTATAGGCGAGCGGTTAGGTGGTGGAGGAGTCTTACGACCACCTCGTTCCATTAATAATTTTCAGGCCCTCCTTCTAGCGCCATTTTTGACGAGCAAAAATCAACACTCGTCAACTGGAGGAGTGGATCCGGTCCAGGGTTGTCTAAATAACCCAAGTCGTTTGGGATGATCCACCCCAACGAGTTTAGCGGCTCCATTGGCCGATCTAAGTCCTAATAAAATGAAAGAAAACTAAACTAAAGGAACTAATCTAAATGAGAAAAAGCAACTACAACAAACTATATACAAATCTAAAGCATATATACAGTTTACTAACTAATACTATAGAGAAATTGTCCTACTTATTAAATGTTCAGCTTATCAACAGAATTAAATCTTAATTACAGATGTACAGTATTTAAAGAATACAAATTTAAATCGAAACTTGCGAAATCATTTGTAAAATAACAACGAAACTATTATTTTTTATTTTTATAATTTTTATGAGAAAGGAATAAAATGAAAACTATCTAAAGCTGAGCAATTAAAATAATAATCCTAACTGTAAATATGAACTATATATCTAACTAAATTACTGAGAATTCTCGAATTTATTAACTATTAAATTGCAAATAACAAACTAACCTGAAGTAACGCTTCCTATTTGTCCTGTACACAATACTTGATTTAGTTGTTTTGATGGGAGGAAACCCGCACCAGATTTTCCACAAGCTTCTTGTAAACAGGAAGCAGCAGTGCTCTTCGAATACAGATGACAGAACAAACAAGACATAAAATGACAACAATTTTATAATTTACAAATCATCACAGTTAGATAAATCCATGTGGGAAGATTTGTACAGAACAATTCATTTAACGAAGAAGATAAACCTTTATTCATTAAATTGAAACAGAGTAATTGCAGTACTAAAATTGAGATACATAAGATATGGACAGAATTTAAATCGCAACGCATTAACGTATAATAAGTCTTGATATCTAAAGTAGTCAATGACTTAATCACAAATTAAAATGCACAAAACTTGAACTAAAGTATGATAAATTGAAAGCTAAAGCTGCTACAAAAGATCCACTTCCATTCGAGTCTGTATCATCATAAATCCATAGTCTTTTGTTCTCCCAATAGTGATGGGTTCATTACAAAAATTAATGAGTATATAAAGGCCACAGGGTAAAACATCCCTGTGGGAACTATCAAAAACTGTTTACAAAAAATCTGGGAACAATCTCCCAAGTCTCTATTTCTACCTATGACTAACAACTTAAAACAAAACTATATCACAAAAATCATGTTCTAAACTACCACAGCTTGTCCAATTTCCCATTGAAATTTGTATGTACCTGTAGGTGGACAAGAATAAACAAGTTTAGATAATGTTTTATTTGTAAAATTAACAAAAATCTAAATTTTATGACTAGCTACAGAATCTCACGATTCTGTAGCTGGTCATATTTACAAACAAAATCGTTTTAAATCAATCCAAATGATAAACAAAATACATTCAACTTATTAAACAAATCCTTAATTGCTAATTCAAAGAAAAACAAAATCATTCACGCTAGAAGTAACCAAATCTTTTATGCCAATTTGAAACAAACGAAATCGTGTTCGATTAACCAAATTGTAACAGGGATATATGTGATCTGTCAACCAACCTTTTTATTACCAATTTGAAACAGATAGAATCTTTTTGACAATTCAAAACCAACGAAATCATTTTTTTGAATCAATTTCAATCGAAACAGACTATAATCGATCAAACAAATCTTTCGTACTCACTTAACATAAACGCAATAGTTTATGTCAATTCAGAACTTAATAAAATCGTTGTTGAATCAAAACAAAACTAACAGAATTGTTTTTTTAATTTAAAACTAACAGACCTATATCAAACCAATCTTTGATACTAATCCAACGCATACACAAACGACTATTCTAATTCAAGGCATGCAGCATCGTTTCTGAATCAAACCAAACAGAAATGAATCAAACTAACTCACGGCCAACAAAATCGTTATGCTAATTCAAGAGCAATAAAATCGTATTAATCAAAACATAGCTATATTTGATTTTAGCAAACCATCCATAAGGAGTGAATCTTTAGCTTTATGGCATTACGTTTTCAAGGAAGGCCTATTACCTAATCCCTTATTCCCGGCGGCTCTCTCTATCTTATTCCCGGCGGCTCCTTCTATCTTATTCCCGGTGATGGCTCAATCCCC
>ML786701.1:45298-101678 GCA_009831015.1 Picea engelmannii | reverse complement strand
GGGTGGTTGACTATCCTTATACAACTTCAGTTATCTCCCATTAATAATTCCCCTGAGGTCTTCCCTTCCTAAATCTTGTAATTGTACAGCTCCTCCGTCTGTGAAAGATTTTACCTCATATGGTCCTAGCCAATGCATTCTAAGATTCACGGGGTGCTGAAACGACTTATTGTCGTGGAGCAGTACTAGATCTCCTTCCTTGAACGTTTTCTTCTTGATGTGTCGATCGTGCCAAGATTTTTCTCTTGCTTTCTACACTTATTGATGGAATCCTACCAGGATTCGATCTTCCTCCATTGACAATAACTGATTCAATCTTTCCTATACTACACCTCATTTTGTCATTTGTCTGATAGTTGTTATGTGTAAGATGGGTACTAAAACTTCTAATGACACTACTGCTTCTTGGCCATAGACTAGTTTGAATGGTGTGTGCCTTGTCAACTTTTTTCATGTGGTCCTATATGCCCATAATATTGCTGGTACTTTGAGGTCCCAATCATCTCTGTTGATGTTACAAATCTTTGTCAGTGCGTTCTCTAGAATTTTGTTGAAGGATTCTACTGTGTCATTCACATGTGGATGATACGATGTGCTCTTTTGGTGATGAACTTCAAACTCTTCATTCATCGTGTGGATGGTGCTATTTATGAAGTGTGTGACTTGGTCTCTCATAAAAACTCTTGGGCACCCAAATATAGTGATTACTTGTTCAAAAACGAAGTGTGTAGTTGTCTCTACACTACAATCTTTTACCGGTGCAGCTTCCGCCCATGTTGTTAGGTACTCTATCATGGTGATAATGTATATTTCCCCTGTTGTTTTGGATGGTGGGTTAATTTGTCCCACAAAGTCTATTTCCTATTTTTCAAATGTCTGTAATGTTACTTGTGGTCGTAGTGGCATATCGTCCCTTCTGTTGGGTTTGCCTACCCTTTGATAGACATCGCATCTCTAACAATACTCTTTCGAGTCCCTGTGAATCGTTAGCCACCATAGTCCTATGTGTAGTACCTTCTACACGATAGATTTTCCTACATAATGCCCTCCTATGATTCCCTCATGGGCTTATTCTAAAATTCTTGGTCGTTCGTGCTCTAATACGTACCTTTGCAAGATGTTTTCTGTGCCCATCTTGTATAGGTGTCCTACAATCAGTTGATAGTCAATTGAGTGGACTACCAGATTCTTCTTTTGTGCGGTGGTATATTCTTGCAGCGCAGTACCTATGCTCAAGTATTGGATGATCTCTATGAAGTATTCATCAGCAATCTATACTGAGAATAATTATGCTTCAGGAAATTTGTATTCTAAATTCGTAGGTTCTTCTCCATTTGTGACCCTAGATAGGTGGTCAGGTCCTGCATTCAGTTTTCCTGGTTTAACTACTACTTCAAAATCAAAATTCTCGAAATAACATTTAACATCGACAGATTCTCCCCCCCAACACTGGCTTGTTGACTAGGTATTTTAGGGTTGAGTGATCTGCAAACATCTTAAAGTGTTTTCCCAATAGGTAATGTCTAAACTTCTATAGTGCATAGACCATGGCTAGGCCTTCTGTTTCTATCGTGTTATAATTTTGTTCCAATTCTGATAACTTTCTTCTTGTGAACGCTATCGGGTGATCCAAGTCTCCTGCTCCTGGTTATGCTAAGATAGCTCCTAGTGCTATCGTTGATGCATATACATGCACATGGAATGTCTTTTCCCAGTCTGGAAATACTAGTATTGGTGCGGTAACCATCTTTTCATTCAGGGTATCCAGACCATGTTGACACTCGTCGTTCCATTGATACTTTGTATCCTTCCTTAACATTTTTTCCATTGGTGTTGTGATCTGCGCATACCCTTTGATGAATTTCCTGTAGTATCCTATGTGCCCTAAGGTTTCTCTTAGCTGACGGACTATTTTTGGTGTTGGTAAGTTAACAATGACTGTGATCTTGGTCGAATCCACTAACAAGCCTTGCTTGCATACTATATGGACCAATAGTATCTCAAACAGTGTTCCAAATATGCATTTTTTGATGTTCAGTGATATCTGGCATTATCTACATCTCTCTAACATCAGTCATAACACTTCCACATGGTTTTTCAAAATACTATAAATTGTCCAGTCATCCAGGTATACTTCGAGAAACTGATGGATGAATTCCTTAAATGCTGCAATGACCACTCTGGAGAATATTGTGGGTGCATTCTTCAGTCCAAACAGCATGAATGTGTATTGATAATATCCCCATTCCATCGCAAACGTGGTCTTGTGTTTGTCCTCATGTGTTATCTTAATATGATGGTAGCCTAAGAATCCATCAGTGAATGAGTAAGCTTCATGTCCCCCCACATTCTCTAACACTTCATCCGTGAATGGTGTAGGGAATGGGTCATGTAGGCATGCATCATTCAAATTCCTTAAGTCAACACATATCCTGATCCCTCTTCCTTGTTTCTTGTCATGTACTACCATCGGGCTTATCCATTCTGATTCCTTAATTGGTTCGATGATGCCGTCTTCGAGCATTCTATCGATCTCATATTTAAATTTCTTTTTATATATGGGGTTCAGTCTTTAAGGTTGTTGTTTAATATATCTCACTTCAGGTCTGAGTGGTATCTTCATCTCTCCTAATTCTTTGGCTATACCCTTCATCCCTATAAATGTTGTGGGAAAAAGTTCTCTATATTCATGCAACAATTATGTGATGCTTTCTACTATTTTCTCATCCCAGTAGTCTCTAATGCTGGCCATTTTGGGCTGCTCAGTTGTTCCGATGTTAACTTTCTTTACCTTGATTAGAGTAGAAACGACTTCTGATTCTATGGGTGGTCCTTCCACATATCTTTCTCCTTCTACTTCTTCGATCAAAATATCACGTGGATCATCTTCATCTGGTGCTTCCTCCTGTACATGGTAACATGACAGTAGTTCCTTGACTGTCTGTTTATTCCGTTGTTTCTCTTATGTAATAAATTCTATTTCTTGTTCTTTGATGAATATTACTCCTCTGATTCGTTTGAGGGATGAGTCTATGTTGGGGTTCTCATGCTCGAATGAGAAAGTGATTGTGAAGTTTTGTTGCAATGTCCTCCATGTTGTAGTTCCTTTGCGCAATTCCTGGTCTGTATACCAGTTCACTGGTATGCCCTCTAAAGTATGTATGAAGTGATGAGGCCATTCTTCTAGTGGTGTCATTTTCCACAGCGTTTTCCACTTCGCCAAGTGTTCTGTTGGTGCCTCTTATCCTTCGTATTTTTTTTGTTGGTTGTATTCTTGTTCTGTGTTGAAAATTATGCACAATAGTCTCTTACATTGATACCAGTCTCTGATGGTATCTTTATATGCACCCCACCATCTTATGGTTGTGGCCTTGAGTGCTAAGTCAAGTGCTAACAGTCGTTGGTTTTATAATACTTTGTCTTCATATTGTGTCAATAATTTTTCCAAATCATTTAGTCTGTGGAAACTGGGTTGTTCTCTAATTTCTATGCCTACCCATCTTACTGCATAGTCTATTCTTGCACATCTTCATGTGGATACTTCATGTAGTCTCTGCTGCCAGTTTTCTAACCCGGTGTCTAATTTTGTTGCGCATGAAGTAATGCTCCGCCAACTGAGTACCCCATCTGCAGTTGGGTTTACGTAATCCTCATCGCGCGCAATTGTTATGTACAACTGGTCGATCTCCTCTAAGTCTAAGTAAGTGGGTTCTACTAACCTCTCCCCTTTCAATGGATCTAGTGGTTCTATGACCCTGTATTCTCCGTATTCAAATGTCATTTTCCTGGTTTTCAAATTGATTATGGTCTAGTTTTCAAATGCCCAATCCATACCAAGCAATGTCGGGTAAGGTGTTGTGTCGTCCACTATTTCAATGACTTCAAAATCTACTTTAGTGTACACTCCATCAATATCTATTGTCACTCCTTTCAGTCTACCTATTGGTAGGAATCTATACTGATTTACTAGTTTTAATTGGACATTTGAGTATCCCAGTATTGGCTCTCCCATACGTTGCCATGTCTTATTTGGTAGCACATTCACTTTGGATCCTAGGTCTAGTATAATGTCTCCCATATTGAAATCCCCAATGTTAGCATTTAGTCTAAATTCCCTACTTGTTCTTCTTCTTGTGTGTAGGTGGTTGACGGTTTTTGGTTCTAGCTTTTCTTTCATTTGCTTCTACATTTCTCTAGTATTTTTTGCAATATTTTCACAAATGAAGGATCACTTAATACTTTCACGCATGATTGCAAAAAGCCTTTGATTTTACTTACTTGTCCCTTGGGCTGCATTCCGTTGGTATGATCTAGTGATGGAGGCATCTCATATTCTGGGGCTTCCTTGAATGGTTGCGCAATTGAAGTCAATGTTGTGTCCTCCTTCTGAAATTCTTGTCTGTATTCCTTAAAGGTCTCCTTTTCTTTTGGCACGTCGAACTTCTTTCTTGGTTCAGTGTTCTTCTTTACCCATTGGTTATGTGTTGGCTCCTGTCAAACTACGTCAGTGCCTGTTTTCATTCCTCCACGAGTGACTATATTGATGTTCCGTCCATCATCCCTTACTTCAGCTGAAATCCACTGAACATTCCGATTGTTCTGGTTCCTCTTTTCCTGAATCTTTACTAGTATTTTCGAACATTCCTCTGTATTGTGATCCGATGCGCAGCAATACATACAAGTTGTTGGTGGAAGTCAACATTCTCGTCCATAATGTCCCAGTTGCTGACAATTGTGACATGTGACTAGTCCTCTACCATGTCTGAAACCTCCTCTGACTCGTCCTCCTCCTCGGTAGCTTGCTCGATCACCTCTCAGCACGTTATACCGTGGTTCCTGATTGTACTACGTAGTATATTATTGGGGCTGTGTCGGGTTGTATTGCAGCTGCACGTTATTGTATAGTTGTTGAGTAGTATTGTATTGATATTGCGCAATGTTGTATGGAGTTGGGGCTTGATTGAACTATGGCATTGCTTGCACAGTCATCATTTCGACCTATACCCTGTATGCATCTGATGTTCTTTCCCGCATCAATTCCATAGTTTTGTAATATTTGTCGTCGTGGCCCACTAACTTACAAAAGGTGCAATATGAATTATTTGGAGTTGTCTGGTATTTCCACATCATCGTGCAATGATAAGGGTCGTGACCCGGTTTCTTTCATATTTCACACCATAATCCTCCTTATGGTAGCGGATTTAGAATTTCAGCTGCCATATACTGTGCGAATGTTGGGAATTCATTCTTGTGGTGTCCTTCTGTCTTGTATGTGGTGCACCAAACAACTTCTCGTTTGTCCTTGTTCTTATTCTGGTTCAAATGAAATTTTATATTCTTCAAATCCTCCTTCAATTCCTCAATAGTTGGGTCCATCTGCTAGTACTGGTTCTCTTCCAGTTGCAAGGATGCCTGCAGAGCCTCTGCCCGCATATGAAATTTATGTTGTTGTAATGGATATTTTAAGTGTGGGAGTAGTGAGTTGACAAACAGGTGTTGATGTTGCATCTCGATCATAAGGTATTTTAGTTTTCCCTTTAGTCGCTTGAATCTCTGGCCAATATCCCATACAGACTCTCCTAGTTTCCATCTTATCTCGATCATCTCGTCCATGTATTGATCCTCTGAGCTCGGCTTTTGGAAATCATTAATCAATAGCTTCTTAATTTCTGCCAATTTCCTTGTCATCCCAGGGGCACTATTTGTATCTAGACTCATGTACCAGTCTATTGCGCGGTCTCTTAGCGTAATCACTAGCTGTACGATTTTGGTATCTTCATCAGTGATCTTCTTTGCCTCCCAGATCTTTGCACAAATGAACAAATGCTTCTCAGGGTCTTCTGTTGCTTCTCCTCAAAATTTTGGTAATCTGATAGTGGGATCGTGTCTTGCCATTCTGAATAATGAACTACTACCTCCTCTCTGCAGTGTATATACTTGACTAGTGTTGCCTGAACTGGCTCCTCCAGTTGTTTCTCCTAGTGTGGATCTGCTTCTTGTTGTCGGACTTCCTTCAAAATTCGGTTGTCTAAATGATGGTGTTCTCTTTGGTGTATTAGTCACACATGGTTTTATGGGTTCCACACTGACATTAATATGGATAGGATGGTTTTCTTCTCCTCTCGTTCTTGGGCCTCTCGTCTTCCTCTCATATGTTGCACGTAGGATTTCCTCAATCTACTCCACAACCCGTAGATCCTCTACCTCTTCCTCATCACTCACCAATCCTTCCCTCGCGGCTACGACTCTCTTCTTGGTATTTACCTTATATTGGTAGGGTACTCCGCTACGCGTCGTTCCTGATGATGCCAAGATCCACTTGAGATGGTTGTCATCCATCATGGTTGGGTCCAAGGGTTCCTCCTCCTTCTTGCCTTTATCCTTACCTCCTTCCATTTATCCTCTCTCTGTCAGTGTTTCCCCCGTTCCCCCATGCACGCAGGGAAGTTTAGTTGTTTGATTCCATTGTCATTACACCTTTGTTATATAGCAGTATATTAATAGAAGTATACAAGGATTGAATGTACCTTCCTCAAGGTCCACGTAGAAATTTTTTCTCTGCTGTGTTGTATGACTTCGTTGTGTCAACTGCAAATTCAGTGATGAAACCTGCCACAATATTGTCAAGCCAAAAGTCTACTATGTGGGTGAATTGTTGTTCACCTGTTATAACTGCTCAATCTATACTGAAGTCCAATCTAGTTGTCAAATCTAGTTTTTCGTGTGGTTATCCTTCAACCTTAGTATCCACTCATGTAGTAGATGCAGAAAATCACAGAAAAAGACTTCGTGTAAATTAGTAAACACGTATTTGTCTAGATATTTGCGAGGTGTGATTCTAGGGTTTCTATTGTCTTTCTATGCAAACTCTAGCTCTTTGGTTCTCAACCAGCCTTCAATTTATGCTTTCATGGGTTTCCAAGGTCTCAACATTCCCTTCTAATGTCTCATTTATCTTCTTGCTTCACTCGTTCTTTTCTCGTTCAATATATCTCATCTACTCACTCTTCTTTTTTTCCTATTAACATGGCAACAGAACCATTTGTTGGTTATCTACTCTCCTTTACCATCTGATTTATTGACCCAGGATTCATGTCTTTCAGGTTTCCAACAAAGCCTCTAAAACTATCGGCCCTCCTGGTAAACCAGAAGGAAACACAGTACACAGAGTGCACTGCGCAGTCTCACCCGAGATAGCTTTAAATGGGTGGTTGTAAGACTCGAGTGTTTACAGCCTAGGATTGAGTATGAGATAGGGGTTTATTAATCAGATTCATATACTACAAATTTTTATTGCAATATACTATTATTCACAGGTGAGTATTTATCTCTCATGGTTTAATTCCCGAACAACACAATCGTATTTCATAACAATGTATTAACTCATTCATTAAGCATAACAATTAACTGTTGAAAGTAAAAAAAGATATACATGCATTCATTAGATTACAAAGATATTACCATGGTTCACCCCCTCTTGGGCTATGTCCACAAAGATTTGGCTCTTGGCTCTTTTATTATGGTAGTTCTGCATCTCTAGCGCCACGCGCTTACAATTCTCTCAGATGGGTAATATTTGTATGAGGCGAACTAGATCGCATCAAGATCCACAGCCTGCAATATAATCCTTGGATATTCCTTCTCTCCTATGTTCTTAGCTCAACATATTACAAAAATGGTTCATAATAGTATTACATAATGCATCAATTCGTACATATTATGATGGAACATTACAAAAGATTAACTAATACAAAAAGTGAACCAACCTCTATATGATACCTATGTATCTATATTTTTATATATCGGGCTCTTTAGCCATTTACAATGTATTACAAAATCCCTAACCCTACCGACGTTAGGTCTTCCTCCCATGTGTGCATGTTTTTCTTCCTCCATTTGTCCCTTTCCTTGTGCACGCTTTCTTGCATGCGCACTTGTTTTTCTTCCTCCAATTGTTACTTCAGTTTCTGCACGCTTTCTTTCCCATGATAATCCTTCTTTCCACTTCGGCCTGGTGCCAACAGTAGGTCTCACTCGAAGCATAGCTGAGACTTGTATGATGAAGGGAGTTATAAAATATATCAAACCAGATCTACTTTTATACTATTCAAATCCATTACTTTACCCATTAAATCCATATTTTGATAGCATTCAAGCATAAAGATGAAAAGACTAAGAAATTACATGGTAGATCTACAAATCCATTCATATAAGAGACACTCAATCATAAAATAATTTTTTGAGACCCAAAATCACACCATTTCATTAGAAGCAACAATAAAAATGACTTCATACATATTATATCTCACAGATCAATTCTAAAAATACCTAGATATTCAATATGTTGTCTCACACGGTGAGATCTAACTCTTCAGGGTTCATTACAAACTCAAAACTTACCACAAGTTAAACAACAATACCAATTGAGACTTCTACAATAACTGGACATGACAAAAAGAACCCAAACCAATAGGATGACTATAACAATAATCAACTAACCCACAACCAACAATAGTAGTGACATTAATTCCCCTTACATTTCCCTTTTATTTATACTTGCACAGGGTCGACAAAGTCAATTGACTAAATCAAATATGTTTTTCTCTACCCCTTCTATTTACTTTATCCACCCTTGGTATTTTCATATTTTGTCGATTTTTTATCTTCTAGTTGTCACGTGGTGCATTTGATTTTGTCCACCTCTTTATTTATCCTTATCATTTTATCAAAAAATTAAGGGCCCAACATATCACCCTTGTGGGAAATATTAGTAACCTGGAAAATTGCAATTATCCCACAATCACGGGTTTTCTTCTTCTTATCCAACTATTTGGTGTGATATTTTCTTCCATTACACCACATAGCTTTGTGACGTTTCACGTTCATGTTGATATGTTAAAAGTGCATTGTCAAGAATTTATAACTATATGGACAAGATAATTTGAGGGACAAAAAACCACACAAAACGGGAATACAAATCTAAAAATCAACGGGAAATGATTATATTTCTATGTTTTGCACCATATGCTAGATCAATTTCCTTATATATCAAAAGTGTATCACTATCCAAATAATCTCTTCTAATCAACTCTACCACCCCACTCCATGATAAGCTATGGTAAAATCCATTGCATATTTCTATTCATATCTTCATCCAATCAATAGTATTTTCCATATATTAATACATTGCATCCCACTCTTCACTACCTAGATGAAGAAATAAATGCACATCAATCAAGCTTAAAAATATATTTACTAATATATTGATTACAATAAAAGCTAACATATTTCACTTTTCTCCATCTACCTTTCCCCAACAACACCTCCCTTTCAAATTTGTTAGTGGAATTGGTATCCTAAAGGCGATCCAAATTAATATCAGTAACTACTAGGGGAAAATAATCACTAAAATACATTGTGGAATGATATACCATATAGCCTTGAACCATTGATGCCTCTATACATGATCGTTTTCTAACAAAATCCTTCAATTCCTTCAAGTGCCTCTCCACTTACCACATTGAGCTTGTGTGTACAAGTCCACACATTTCAATCTCCTCAACTAGGTGTATGAGGTAATGTTCTTATGAAATGAAAAAACTTGGAGGTAGATGCTTTTTCATTTCACACATTAAACAAGGAATCTCTCTTTAAATACCATATATCTTCTATATGGATATATTTAGATGACAACCATCTAAAAGTGCAAATAAACCATGTGTCAACATAAAATTACACAATTCAAGCAAATCCAATGTCAACAAGTTCTACAAGTAACATTTCAATTGTAACATTTTGCTTGCCTCATGTACCTACCAAAATCATATATAGCATGCTTTATGTCATTGTCAAATTTATTTGGAAGAGAAAAAAGTAGAACATATTGTAACAAGGAAAGAAGTGTTATCATCTAATTTTGATTAGAGAAAACATCTATGGCTAACAAATTATACATACATACACACACACACACACACACACACACACACACATATACATGTGTGTTTGTGTGTTGTTGATGTTTGTATCATCGGATAGGTACTTCCTCAGAGGTCTAAGTGTCTATAAATGTGGAAGTCATCCAAATCCTTGTACCTTGGTAATTTACTTTAATTACAAGAATTATTAAGTAAAGTTTTTTTATTAATTAGTTGAGTTTAATTTAATGAATTTATAAACTTATTAGCATTAGTGAATTAAATATTGGTCATTAATCTCAAGTGAGGTGAGATCTAACCTCAATTGTTAATAATTTTGGAGATTATAATTTATGGTTAGTTCATAACTCAGTATTATAAAAGCAAGGCTAGGGTGAAGGAGAAAGAGACTTTTTTAGAGAAAAGAAGGACTTTTTTCTCAAGATTAAATCACGAAGGACTGTGATTCAAGAAGATATTGGATAGGTGTAGAATTACTTTCATCTATACATTAGTATATATCAAGTAGAAGAGAGAATAGGGGTATCCACAAGAACATCTGACAAATCATAGCCACATCAGTTGAACAGAATTCTATGCACTTCACAGGTCAGTCAGGGTGCGTATGTACGTGGGATAAAATGAAAGAAAGTGTGTATGTACATGGGTGATAGTGAGGAAAGGCATGTACAAGTTATGATAAGTCATTGTACGGGATTTTACAACCATAGTGGAGTTACTAGGGTTTCTAGGTATTGTCTATAGTTTTTTGTGTTTCTCTGTGGGTCATTTTCCCAGGTTTGGGATCCCTTGTAAGATTTGATATTATTATAATGATAATATGATTTGAAGGGAAGAATATCTTTGTTTATTTTGTATGATATTTGGTTTCCATTATTTCTTTTTTTGTTTTTTTCAATTAATTATTCAAGAAAGTGCATTTTTTTTGTGAGCTACTAACTTGATTTATAGCAAGGAAATCACTAGAAATAAAATTACCTAGGTGTCAAGATTAGAAATTTAACACCTTTGTGGTATTGTTGTTCCCCACAAACATACCCTTCTTCCTTTAAGGCTCCATATTCATCCTCTTCTCCACAGGAACATGGATATATATTGCACAATCAAAGATTCTGAAGTGTCCTATATTTAGCTTCACTCCTGAGACTGCCTCCTTCAAAGTTTTTTCCCCCAATATCCTTTGAGGTCTCTAGTTCCCCCAATATGTCCTTCCCAAGTTATTTGGGTGTTTACTGGTCAAGGGACACACATCTTCCATGTGGGTCCATATCATGTGTATCATCTCGAGTTCTCCGAGATCCCAGAGCTTCCAACACTCCTAAATATATGGTGGAAATCCAACCATCCATAATCTGACGGTTGATCTCCCTCCACATTAACGCATACTCCTAAGGAATATTTGAAGTTCGATGCTTCGATGTTGAGATCCCCTTCTTTGTCTACGCACAAGACCTTCTAGAGTCTCGAACTCCTAAAGTCTTGTAAACTCTCCATGTGGCTCTGGTCTTCGGGGATTTCGGTCTCTCTCTATAATACTACACACCAAATCCTCTATAGTCCCAAAGTCCTAGAGTCCTGGAGACCCAGACAATGTCAGGTTGACCATAGCTTAGATCTAAGGGTCAAGGTTTATCCATGTAAACCCATAGATCTATGGCTCTTATTTCTTTTCAACTTCAGCGTTCAGGGGTTTCATGGTGTAACTCTCACCTTACTCCTAGAGTAGGTCAAAGATTAATTGACCAAGGAGTAGATCCAATGGTCATGAGTGGTCCCAAAGCTCCTCTAGATCGACGATCCTTGTCACTTCATGACTTCAGTATTCAGGATTTTGGACATATAATTTTTGTATTTCTCCCGAAGTGGTCAGCGTCGGGCTGGCCATAGCCTAGGCCCAACAGATGACACTTGGAAGAACAAAAGAGTGACACATGGCCCAATCAACTAATGCCACATGTCTAGTTCCATTTGACACCTTGGTTCTATGAAATCCACAAATCGAGGTGACACGTGTTACACCTACAATGAGTCCATGTCATGTTAGGTGACGTTAATATACTAGTTCAATCTAGCCTTTTCTGCTCTGGTGATATTCTCTTTCATTCACAAATTAAATCTCTCAGAGTAGGACTATGCCAGAGTACTTGACACCATATTTTCATTAGGCATGATCTGACGATCGAGAGGGATCCCGAAGGATCCATAGATCCATGGTCCACATTGCTTTGCGACTCCATCATTTGGGAGTTTGGCGGTTGTGAATTTTAACATCATGAAGCTTCAAGCTCTCGGAGCTCCAAAGCCATTAAGAACTAGCTCCTTTTAGACTAGCGTAGGGTTCCCAGACCCTGATCATATGGACCCTCTGATGAATCTCGGGATATAAGCTCTAATATTATCTGATATTTGGTTAAGGATGTGGGCGTGAGCCTATGGTATCTTAGGCTATAGGTTTGAAGTAATCACCCTCCTAAATTCACATAAATTTAAGTTCCAGAACAAGGTGGGGTGATATCGTGGAATTAACGAGATTGTGGCAACCCCCGGAAGTTTGCTCCAACTCTAGAACTATGAGGTAACTCCCTGGGGAAAACACCTCGAGGGTTCTTCTGACCGGCTCAGAGGATAATATTGTTGCCTTAAATCTAATTAAGGACAATAGTTTACAGAAGGATAGTAGACACCATTATCATCTATTTCACATAAGGCACAATTTATCACATTTACAAATAATCAAATCATGCAATTCAATTCTAGTATACAGGGCATAAAAATAATTTTCTATTACAGTCAATCACCAACCTACTAATTATGGGTCTTCGTCTTTCCACCCAACCATAGGCTCTGAGGAATTCATTCTTAGCACTATGTCCACCCCCGTTCCAATCCATGATATCACTAGGGAACTTTCTGGCATCTCTCTTAGAGGTTCTCTCTCTCTCTTTTTCACTACCTCTGCGAGGTTTATCAGATGTTTCCTCAACATCAAGCTCACAGTCTCTTGTTTAGGTTCTGTTCTCCTGTAAATTATCCAGTAACCATAACAGCGTAGCAAGATTTCATTTCTTCTTCTCATCTAGAGTGTCCCCTACATTCTCTCCTCTTCTCTATATATATATGCATGCCTTGCACGCACACCTCTCCTTGGGGAAGGTTCCCCCTCCTGTCATGTTCCTTCTGTCAAAAGGAAACTAGGGTCATCTTGGGTCTGCAGTACCCTTTGGTACTTCAGGCTGACATTATTTAGCTAGACCATGCTTCCATTCATGGGGGCGGTTGATGGTTCAACCACTGGTCCTTTCTTCATTAACTGATTCCTCCTTGGAATCCGGAGGAGGTTTATTATTCCCAACAAAGGGGAATTCGAGGTCATTTGACATAAGGAAACCTCTCCATAGTTTTCCCATTTCTTTCCTCTAGTGATATCATGGCCAGTACTTCAAGGCTTCACCGCCAAAGTTAGTCATTAGAAGTTTAAACCATAATACATTTACATTTTTCCCATGTCACAACATGGTAATCATGATTAATGATTAATTACAAGTTGGGGGAAACGGGGGTGTTACAATCCCCTCCACCTTAAAGGAACATTGTCCTCAGTGTTATTTCTCAGTAACACCTGTCATGCCTTTTCTCGTTCAACCACTTCAGAAATCTTGATCCTCTTCCTTGGTCAGGTCCTTTCTAGACTCTTGGCCTTCGTTAGTTGAGCACTCAACACACCCTAAAATCCTTATGACATTTTGTCACATTTTGGGTACCACTTATTTTATGCATTATCTGAATCAATTTCACTTTGGAAAATGATTTATCTTTGTGTTTTTTTCATGACTCTTATCATCAAGTCATTTTGTTTTAACTTGTTAACCCCATTTCTAAAATAACTTAGCACCCAAATCAAGAATCGACAGCTAACACTGCACCTAACGTGCTCAGGTTCGGCGTCGGGGAAAATTCAAGCAAGTAAAGGAACCACACATTTATAGAAGTCACCAAGAAATGATTCCCAATCGGCGTCGAGAGAAGGTAGGGTTGGTTTGCGTAAGTTATTTGCACAAATTTTCAAGATAAATTTGATCCCCTTCAGCATCGAAAAAATCAGGGAAGGATAGACATTGACAAAGGATGTAAAGAAATCATCGATAGCCGATGAACGATGCACTTTATCAGGGTCAGGGAAATCCAGAAAATTTAAAAAGCAATTGTTTTTTTCCGCAAAAATCATATCGTCGATCGTCGATCCCCGATGTTTTTTCAGCATCGGGACTTTTTTGAGAGAGTCGATCTGAGAGAACTTAGGTAGGTTGATCGTCGATCTTCGATCCTCGATACTTTTTAGCATCGGCAAGATAGGATTGGGTTTTAGAATGTATATCTTAAGGAAATCTTTGATTCTAATTAACACGATAAAATGAAGTCACCGGTCTCGAATGCCACGTGTCTTTATCACGTAACGGGGTTGTATGGCCTATTTTTGTCCCGAGTCATTTAAGGTTTCATGGGTCCCAGTCATGCCTTCTAGTCAGCATGGCCACGTCAACCCTGTAAGAAAAGATCGATCAACATTGGAAATTTTGCAAGGATATATCGATGAAAAAAAATGAAGCACAATCCTAACCCTCGATCCACCAACAAAATGAGTGAAATGATGGGATGTTTGCGGCATGAGATACAATCGGATTTGGAAATTTAATAGACCATTTAATGCCCGATACCACATTTGTTGATACCTCATGCACCGATGAGACAACAACAATTTGACATCATCGATAGACCACATTACCACCCACGCCCGCACCGTCAACCCACAATGAATTTAAGTTTAAACATCTTTGAAGATATGGTGGCAGATTTAATGAAATTACACTCATAACACAAATTGAATGGTTGATGCGACAAGGTAATTTCATTCATGTTTAAATCTATAGAACATTTTTGAATAAATTCATTCCATGCACAAGTTGAAGTCCAGAGCATCTGAAGGATCAGATTGAACATCTCGAGACTGTTCCGACCCTCTAATTATCAAAACTAGGTTTAACAAGTTGCAGAGGTATGTATTCAAATTTTTCAATTTGTGGTCATAATATATGCATCCGGTTTTCTTTCATAATCTCTAAACTACATTCTAGTTGCAAGTAAGATGATGCCAAGAAATCCAACCACTTGATGCTCTCTGAGGGCACCCAAACTAAAATAAGTTGAAACAAGCTAATTTTCCTCTCTGAGGATTGTGAGGCAGTTGGAGTACACTCCCAGGGTGGAGCCTATTATTAAAACATCAACAAAGAAATATTTTGTCCAGCCTTCAACCTTCGGCGATACAGAAGCAAGAACTGGATCCAAATTAATGCTCCCACAATGGGGAGATATCTTCAACAGAATTAGCTGAGAAGAATACCCAGAGTATATCCCACACAGCCACCTAGACGTGAGGGCGCTCAATGACCAGGTGTTACCAAATATCCGACGATCGTATTTACACATGGTGGAAAGAAGATCCCCATTTTCCCTTTCATAAAGGATTTGAAATGGCTCATCAACCATATGGACGGGCATAAGTTCTTGATCAATCATAAGAATGGCGAATGTGTCGGATTTTTCCTCCTGAAAGAAGTCCATAAATACTACAATCTCAAGGACGTAGAGGAGCAACTCAACATGGATTTCATGGTGAAGTTCTATGAATTCCATGACACCAGTCAGTTGATGGCCTCATGGTGGAAGTAAGACAATAAGTTCACTAATCGGAGCAATGGCTGGTATGGAACAATTAACCTGATAGATCCATACATCTATTTCATGGCTCTCATCTGTCGGTTATATGGAGAAAAGGATTGCTCCAAGTTTTCAGAAGCATGGATGTTGTTGGCATACACAATGGCGATCTTTGGAAGTATCTTCAACTGGGGAGAGATAATATCAAAAAAATTAAGCATCTATGTACAACAAGCTCATATGTCGAAAGAAGGGGAGGCACCCACTTTCTACATGGCATCGTACCTACTCGATGCCATGTGTGCAAGGAACGTCTTTGCTGAAACGAGTTTAAGATGGCATTTTTTTGAGCTTTCAGTCCAAGTCTACTTCATCATACTATGGGAGAACAGGTACAAGAAATCTTACACAATTCATCTACGATGAATTCATCTCCTATATTCATTTTATTATTTTCAAGAAGGAATGCACAAGATTATATGTGGTCACCAAGAAAATGGTAGAAAAAGTAGGCCATTGGTATTTAGACGAATGATCAACCTACATCAAGGTGTTCGAGGCCACTGGAGAACCACATCTCCTACTGGATCATGTCCCAGACCGGCTCGTTGTGGGAGAAATCTGCTATCAAACTATCCAGCAGGGCTACAACGCCACATTGGTCAAGGATAAGAAGCGGGGTTTCATACCCTACAGTTTTCATATAGTTTTTTATTTGGTGAAAGATATTGCTCAAGCCAAACAAGAATGGTTGAGACAACTTGAAATCAAGTTCCTAATAGGTTGATTCTGTAAGCATGACCCTAAATGCCTTGTCCTCCAACATGCTTCGCAGGTATCATCATGTTGTCCATATGCTCATGATAAGTTTGAGGATGAAATTTTCATAGAATGTGCCCAAGACTGGAGTGAGGTGGTGCATAGGATGTCCAACCCAAACATGACCAGGTTCAAGGCCATGAGGATGGAAGAAGATGTGGAAACAATAGAGCAGTCAACTCAAGAGGCCCTCAAATCTAGGGAATAAATTAGAGAGACAAAGACAAAAGAGGCACAGAGAAGGGGATTTCTCTTGCTAGAAGGGGCATAGTGAATCATAGATCAATTGAAAAATGACCCTGATCTGATAGAAATGATGAGGATTCCCACTAATGACCCAATCGAAAGCCGAGCGGAACCAAGTGGCCTAGATCCGATGCATCTTGAAGAAATCACCCGGTCAAAAAACCCTGAAGTGCCACCATCATAGATCAGATCACTAGGGGAAATTTCAACCCGAGATAGAAAGGACATCAGGGAGAACAGGTGTACCAAATTCCTTGTTCAATTTGATAACCATCTACGATGATGAGGAGAGTTCAATGATTTCCCTGGTCACTCTAGTGCAGATTATAGAAGAGAAAGAACCTGGGAGAGCATCCACCCCAGATCCTGATGCTCCAATTCAGATTCATGCACAAATCGATCTTGAGGTGGAAAGTGCCTTAGAAACCGAGACACGCAACAGGCCAGGAACCCCAATGGATAGCTAGAAGGATGAGTTAAGAGCGGGTGAACAAGAAGAAGAAATTCCATAACAGGAAATCGGCATTTCAACAACCGATCATCAAGTAAGTACTGAACCACCCAATGAGAAACAACCAGAGGTCAGTCCATCGAGACATACAGAAGAGGTGCAAGAACCCACCCTTGAACAGATATACATAGTTGGGATCTAGGGAAACACTCTAACTTGGGGAGAACAACAAATCCCCAAACTTGTTGATGAGGTCGTCGATATACAAGAAATCGCCTACGATCAAAAGAGGAAAGCCATCATGAAGAGAACCACTAAGAAGATGAGGCTTACAGTGGACAGTTCGATCCTCGTCACCACAGAGGAGAAATTGATTAGCACAGAGCAAGCCAATACGTCTGAGCTTATCGACGCAGGGATGGCGATCACATATGCCACCCTGGATAGAGAAAGGAAATATGAAGAGGAGTTGGTCGTTGCGCTAAAGGAGCTAGAGCATCTGCACCATTTGGTGAAATACTATCAGGACTCCACACATGCCATGGTGTTTTTAAAAAGTGAGTTCCAAGATGCCTACAACAAATTCACAAATGAACGACACCTTTTCACTGTAGGGATATATGACTTCCAAGAAAACACTCTTATGGCACTAGAGACCTGCAAAGATGTGGAAAGATGGTACGATAAGTCCCACCAAGCAGTGGAAAGAATTGATTACATCAGCACGGTTCAAAAGGACCGAGACACCGAAGAGCACATCATTCAGGTGCTAAGGCACAACAACATAGATCGAATAAGGAAGGTGGTCGAATACTAGGTTAAAATGGCCCAAGAACCTCAGTGGGAGATTCAAGAAATATGGGTCAATTGCTAAAGGAGCTTGGTCAAGATCAATCGGGAGATGAAAGACATCGGTCTCCCAGAATTTGGCTCACCCGAGGATTCTGTCGACTTGCATGACATAGTCAAACAACATGCAGAACAAGACTCAGCATGGACTACAGAGATAGAAAAGGTGGCGAACATGGTGCCAGGACAAGTACAACAGTTCATGTAGCACCCGATCAAGTCTCGAACAGAATTACAACAGTTAAGTGTCAAGATAGTCAAGTATTAGGCATGGGAAGTAGAAGTAAAGAAGATCCTTTCGGCCCTGATGGACCAAAATAGATTCTTGTATCCCAACACATGCGAGGAACTCTTCATCAAATGGTCATAGTATGAGAAGAGTCATCCACTTCAGTGAAACCATTCAATGACTCTTAGAAGACGAAAAGATGGAAGCGCCATGTGGCAATGTTTTTTTTTACTTAGCTTTCACTTTCGATAGTTATTTTTAGTTAATGATTTGTTATAAACAAGAGGATATACCTTTTAGAAAAGGTCAATGGTTTTGGAAAAGACCCTCATTTTTGTAGTTGTAGATAACTATTTCCGAACTACCTTAATTGAGAAGTCTTGTTTAGGACTGGAGACAAACTTTTGTTTTTCATCAAAGGCATGTGTGATTGGATTTGAGGAGGAACTACCTCCGACTTTGTTTCATGAATGGATGTTGTAACGAGTAAGAGTTTTTGAATCTATTGATAAGTTAGTTGATTCAATATTTTTTTTGTAGTTCTTGTTCTTAATGATGGAAATAAAATTGTTTTGTTAATGTGTGATTAATGGTTAGAGCTAAGGAAACTATTTTTCTTTCCATCATTTTATTGCATGTATGTTTTCTTTTGATAATTGTATCTCAGTCAATAATTGAAATACCATCAAGTTGAGGTATTAGTACTAGGCTTGTCACAGTTGTAAAAAAAAATTGTCTGCATGCTTGAGCACAAGGGTTAGCCCAAGATAAGCCTTTTTCAGTAGTTAAGATTGTCCCCTTTTACCCATCTAGTTTATACCAGCACCCATGTTTTTATCAAACCCATATAATAAGAGAAAATACAAAAAGAGAACATTTAAACTAAAGGAGGAACTTTCATAAGAAGATATCATGTCAATCACTATGTAAATCCCATCAATTATTTGGTCGAATCGAAAGATATGGAGAACCATTCCACTATCAAACAATGCAGAGTCTAATTGGGCCTCAGTGCAAGGTTTGGTTCATGTTGTTCATTAAAAGGGATTTAGGACCCCTCAACAACTACCTGCCTTCAAAATTCTTGGACAACAAGCATATTAATCACAATTTTCATGCGAAAACATTTGTTGTTGTGCAAAATTCAAGAGGAAAATGTCATAATATAGCAAAATAATTATCTGTGCAGTTCTTGGATTTGCATCCACATGGATGTATTGTTCTCTTGGATTACTTTTTTTTTTCCTGAACATACTCATTCTGTGCATGATCCAAATCAATAGTTTACAAGGATGATCAAAGTCTCCTCTTCCTTGTGGTCACTCACACTCCAAGCTCAGGCTCATGCATCCCCTTCTCTGATATAAAGTTCCTCAGGTGATCCTTCTTGCCTTTCCAAGGCATTCTTGCACAGGAAGATTTCCAGAGACTTCATTGAGCCTTACATTCGAGGCATCCCTCTAGCTTGTGTTTCCACAACACAGCATGTTCTATGGATATCGTGACTTACCACAAGGTTTTCATGTCTCAACAGTTTCCATATGTCACACTTTCTATATTTGACATCCTTCATCTATCCTCCCTGGACAGATCCTTTTCTTCTCACCTATATCACAAGTATACAGAAATTTATGAGATATCATCAAATTTTAATTTCATAATTTTATTGCAAATCTGTCACCCACAAATTTTTTTCATTCCACATTTAATTTTAGATATGTTCCACACATGAAACAGATTCACAAGCATGGGAAATCACTTCCCATAGTAGTTTGGCTCAGCAGGTAATTGGTCTTCCTTATGAGCTTACAATACTGCCATATCCAAGACCCTTCTCTTCTTTCCACTTCAACATTCTCAGCAAAACAAATTGTTAGTTTTCATGCACTTTATATTTTCAAAACTATGCATACTAATAGTCCAAGTTATTTTCATCTATTAAAGTATACAAAGAAAAAGGAAGTATCATTATTTATGTATTCCTCCCTTCAACATACTAAATTTTCCAAATGCAATTCAAAAATAAAATGTCTTTAATCAATGTGCCAATATTCATGGCCACATTCACACCTAATGCACCCTTGCATTGTTTTCAAGTTTTCCACACTTTATGAAAAGCACTTTTCCATGGTGTGTTGGAGTTTAACCAACCTCTTCACCATAGGTCTTGTTAGCACAGGGGTAGACCCAGGGTTCAATGCTCAAGAACGCACCAATAAATCCCTAACTACCAACCCTTTCGGCAACACCTGCGAAGAAAATGAAGTCTCACTCGAGGTAGAGGTAGGGGTGGTTGCAAGACTCAGGTGTTTGCAACCTTAGCTGGGACACAGATCTGTGATTATCTTTCTTACAACACACTTAGCATCAGTTATTCCTTAACATACATTCATTAATATACTTCGTAGAAGTCACAAAGCATCGCAGTGAATACTTATACTAAGAATGATTCAGTACTTATTCACGGCAATATAGGTTAGATTTAACAGATCAAGCACTAAGCATCTCATATATCAAATCTAATGTTCATTCATTCATCAACATCACAGAGCATGACTAGATCTACTTAACCACATCAAGCACCTAGCCAAGAAAGAGATACATACATAAGAGCGAAGCACAAAACACTATACACAAAGTTACCGTGGTTCACCCCCACCCTGGGGCTACATCCACAAAGTCTTCTTTATCTTATCTTGGTCAAGTAGTTACAACACAGAGCTTTAACGACTCTTACTTTGCACAGGACAGAAGATCTGTGCAGCTCGCTAGATCCTTCTTCTTTGTTCTTCAGCATCAGACTATAACAACCTGCACTTATCTCTCTGATCTTATGCACAAAGCACTCTAAGATACATCTGATCACAAAGATCCCATTACTAGCACTAAGCTTTCATTCATACATCACACAGATGTACTACATTACTATCTCTCTTATCTTACTATCTATATTGCCTATTTATAGATTACAAAATGGGCCTAAATGTGGGTAAACCCATGGGCCGACATCCCTTTCCCATTACAACAACCCAAAACCCTAAAATGGACCCCAAAATAGGTCTTGCTTCCTTATTTTATGCTTCGCGTTGCGCTCCTTCCTTGGCAAGTTGTCGCAGTCCCAAAAGTGGTCGAGTAAGACCAAGTACTCTTCAAAACTTGGTCAAGGGCCAACATGCCCCCAACACTCACTTGTGACATGTCCTGAGTCACTCAAGTCTGACCAATTCCGCTTCGAACACCTCGAGCTTGGATCGAGCGGCTTCGACCTGCTGCAGTGCGACAGCCTCTTGTTCAGTAAATTCCTAGAGTATTATGTCATTGAGAGGTCCTTCCAGGCATTGTTCTACAGTGATGACACCCTATTTCAAGTTGAGCTCCCTGGCTTTCAAGTTCGGTGAATAGTTGGCATTCCTTCTCTTGGAGTGGTTGCAGTCGTTGAGAGACATCCATTACTTTACTTTGCAGTGTGTGTACTTGTTGTTTGGATGTGCGTTGCTCTGCGAACCTCTTCATTCTTTCAACTGGGGTCATGGACTCCAGCTACGCTTGTAGCACGTCTGCATGCTACTTTTCTTCATGGATATGTGCCTCCAATGTCTGCAATTCTAGATTCTTTGTGAGGGTTTCATAGGTCTGGGTGCTTCTGGTGCTTAGTTGCCTACATTTCGAAGCCAAAGTTTTTAATCAGTCGACTGTGCTTCGAGCAGTGGCTTCTCTTAGATCTCTTATCTCTTGGGGTGTCTCAGGCAGGGTGTGGAGCTCCAGATCCATGATGCGTTGTTGAAGTTGTTGGATTACTTCTTCCAGTTGGGTCACCTATTGTGGAAGATGATCTTCCATCTTCACTTCTATGATTGTCACAGAGCGCAGTGCCTTGTGAAATCTTTCTTTTGTTTCAAGTTGCTTTACTAGCAACTGGTCCTTGCTCTGCTGTAACTGGGCTTTTTCCTCCTCCCATTTCGTTTGTAAGTCAAGTTTTTCATGTTCTTCCTTTCTTCATCACTCTTCATGTGTGCTTTGTGCTTGTGCCAAAGCCTAGGTGGATTTCGCTATGTCTTCTTGAGCTCGTTGAAGGCGAGCTTCGACTTTCTCAGCGATCTGGCATAACTGTGTGGGCTCATCGCATGTTCCTAATATTTCCATTGTTAACAGTTTCATAGAAGATGCTTGGCTAGACTGAAGTTCCTTCTACACTTCTTTGAATTCGCCCGTGATCCGACGGAATAGTTCCTCCTGCTTTGCTTATTTCTTTTCCGTGAGCTCTAATGAGACATCATTCAGCGTAGAAATTAAGAAGTCAAAATCTCCCGGGGTAAGCAAAGTCTTAAGCATGGTCCGGGTGGCCTTATTTTTCTTTATGGATGAGGGCCTCGATGGGGTAATATTCCTTTTCTTGGAGGGATCTACCTCGTCCCTAGGTGGGGTAACCTCACCTTTGCTCTGTTCAACTCCGTGCCCCCTAGTTCTTCATCGTCACCTCCCTTCACTGGTGAGAGCGAAGCAGTCTTTGTGGATGTGTTGTGGATATCTTGAACTTCCACATCCTTCTTAGTCTTGTGCAGTTCTGGTGTATCTGGCATAGCTTCAGGGATATCTACGTCAGACATCTCTGTGGGGTCTACTGCAACAAGGAGGTCTGTCGACCATTCCTTGGTAATCTCCTCCAGGTCATCTTTTGTCAGCTTGTAATATGACTGGAGTTGTTGTTTGTGCTCATCTGCGCACACTGTGATGTAGGTGAAGTGACGATCTGTGTTGAATTTCATCAAAGGTTGAAACCTATGAAGAGTGCTAGTTGTAATGCATGGTGTAGATTAAATGGCATTCCTCAATTGAATGTAGTACACATGGAAGACGACATTGTACTTCCACTGTTTGTTCATGTCGCTGGAGTACCACATCATACAAAACTTCGTGACAAAGGGTTCGAACGGTTCGATCTCTGGAAACATGGTTGCCTCAGGTAGTTCCAACGTGATGAAGGTGATGAGTATGAGCAACCAGCTAAAGTGTAACTCATATTCTTTGTCTTGCACTTGTCTACAGTCAATATCTAGCTGATTTATGATGTATTTCACCTAGTTCATTTGTAGACCCTTCGCGCACTTTCCTGCGAGGTCAACTACAAATTTGGTCACATGTGTAGGTATGTTTTTTCAGACTAACTTTCCTGCGATCAGTTGGAAACCAAAGCGTATTGTTGCATTCTCAATGGAGTCTACCTTATAACCTCACGTGCCTTTCTCCAAATCACCCTATGTGTCTTTTATTCATTGAGCAAGAGCACGATCTGTGGTCTTTCCAGGGTAAAAGTCCTACGGGTCAGGGCCCTGCATGCTTAGCCCAGTGATCCGATTGATCAGAATCGGATCCATGGTGATGCACTGATCCAACCATAGGTATCCTCCGTGGTAGTAGGACAACAACAGTCGAACACAGGCATTTACTTCCTGATGCCTCCTGAAATGTGGAATCTTCATTACATTGAGGAGGGTTGACTACGCAAGGTTATGGGTCCATTACTATGGCACAATCTTGGGGTTCTTTCCTTTTGTAATAGTCAAATACTTGTGTGGGGATAGAATACTATATACCTTGCAATATCCAAGGTTAAAATCTCTGAATTTCAGCGAGGTGATCTTCTCCTGGTCAGCATGAACTGCGTGCACCCCTTTTGTGAGGTACGCAGTGACTACAACATAGTCGAAGTCTCTGGGTACAAAGTCTCGATTCACTGGTCCGCTTAGTGGTGGGATATATTTAGTCAAGATGCTTGGGATCATCTTCACAGTGGCAAATTCATTTTTGAGCTTAGATCATCTTTCTGAAGGTGGTCAGGATGGTCATGCTCAAGCAGTGCAAGGGGAAGCTGGCAGTACACCCAAGGACGATGCATGTACACCTGTAGACATTTCACGTTCTAAAATGACTCTCTCATCCATTAAATCAATTAGAACTTCTTCAACAATTTTCTCAGCAGCGCTGAGCTCGTTTGACATACAAACTTGGGTCAGCTGGCTCGAGTGCAAAAGGAATTCAAAGATGATAGTGAATAGTAAGTCAGTGATCTCAAGGCAAGTAAATCTCATGGTTTGCGCACAAATTCTCAGTTAGAAAAAAGTATTCTCAGTGCGTGGCATGTCAGGTTAAGTAGGAAATCTCAGTGACGGTCTTCTTGCAATGCACATGGGGCCTTCATTAACTCATTTATATCCATTCTGGTACTATCCGACGGTCTAGTGGTAACCCATAACTGTTTTTTGATTCGTTTGGAGTGGCGGTCGAATGGGTATATCAATTCCAATGGCTATATTGCTTCGTCATGGCGAAGTACTCTATGTTGTTGTTTTGATATCTCGGTGAAGCTCCCATTCTGCAATTCTTCTTGCTACGAAGTGTCCTCTAGAACCTCTTGTAACCTTACAGTATTAGCCCTTTTCTTTCTTAACTTGCTAGCCTTCTTCCCAATGAGTTTCGTCTCAGTAAGGCTTTTACCATTATGATGTTTATCTTCTATGGTCTTAGTTACTTCGCGTTGTGGAAAATATTTCTTAGGGTTCCTTGATAATACTTCTTATGTATCAAAACTAGGTAACTCAATCTTCTGTGTATCCTTAGGTGTTCTCTTAGCTTCGACATCGGAGGTACTGATATTAAATATCTGCGATCTTCTCTTTTGTTCTTCAATCAAGTGCGTGATCTTTCTGGTCATAGAGTCTTTTAACTCTTGCTTCTTATGTTACAACACTTTCTCTTCTTCTCTTCATCTGGCATGTTCTCTATCAATCCAGGGTTTTCTTATGAGCATGGTAAATGGGGTGTTGTCTTCAAAAAATTTATTGATCTCAAAGTCTTCCTCTGTCGAAGTTCCATTGACAGTCATAGGTATCTGGGTGAGCCTTCCACATAGGTTTACTAGCTTTCCTCTGAAGAAACTTGTTCCTCCTAGGGAAGGGATCATGGCAGGCTTTCCTATAGCTTCCAAATTTCTTTCTGGCATAATGTTCACTTGTGCTTCTTCATCAAGAGTATAGTCAATGTCAAAGTCCCCTATTCTTGCTTCGATTTTCTCCTTTTCTTTGAATATCTCTGATAGCCTAACATGTCGGTGGTCATTCAAGGTGTCTCTCATCTGTAGCAATATATTTTTTGATTCCTTCTGGGTTTCTGCTATAATCTTGGTCTCTTGATCTCCCTCAGGGTTTGGTTGTTCCATATTCAGCTTCTCAAGCCTAGCAATCATTCTAAGGCAATCCAATACTTCATGGTCCATAGCCTTACAATAGAGGCAACTAGGTCTTCTCCCAAGGAATTCTTTAGCAAGATGTCCCCGTCGTCTACAATTATAATAAAGGGTTAATCCTCTCGTCTGTTTAGATTTTCCCCAACTCCTTTTGTACTGCGCACCAAGATCATGGTGGCTAACCTGCAAAAAAAAATTTCTAGGAACCTGCATCCACTTGTTAGTCCAGACATTCTTTTGATGCATAGGTATAACATATCTATCACTATACTTATCAGATCTATTCATATCAAACTTTCTTTCATCTATTAATTCCCTAGTTTTGAAGCTAGGACAGAATCTATCAAACATACCTAGATCCATGTTTTAGAAACAAAAAATTTCACTTATCTTACTTCTACAGAGCACAAAGCTTCCAGATCTAAAACTTTTAACTATTCTTACCTTTATCAAGGCATAGATCTTATAAATCTTACCTTTTTCTTCACAGATCTGACTTCTTTTCTTCATATATGACCTCTCATTCATTATTGTAGCATGATTGTACTTCCTACTACAGGCTGATCGTGATCCCAAATTAGTACATATGAAACTATGAGTGTCTCTTGAATGCACCCAAGCATTCTTCCTTCATCAATAACCAGGGTGCCAACACTCATGGCCACCCAAATTTGTTTTTCTTTAACACCTATACAATGTAAGTAAAATATTGGAAGGTCCTCCTTCCTTAATGGAAAATCCATTGTCTTCCCTTTATGAAAACATGCATTTCCTCAAAGCAATTGCATGCAATGTGCTAACTATGAGAACCTTTATTCCTAATTTCCCTAGATTGGTCATTGTACCCATGGTACTCTTTACTCATTCATTTCTTGCAAGGATTATAACTCATCCTTGACTGGCATAGAGTTCCTCTCTCTATTGTTCAGATTCTTCTTTCCTGAATCTTACCTCGCTTGGGTAGCAATAGCATACAACAACCACTCACAATTATTTGCATATATTTAAGATAATGAAATATTTTCATAAGGGATTCTTACCAAATTCCTTCATGCCTTATTCCACATAGGTATGGAAATTTGTATACCTTCCCTGGATGCTAGCACCCTTCTCTGATATTACCTCATCAAAGGTGCTTTATGGGGACTTTTAAAGTCCCTTCAACAATATTTTAACAACAAACTTCTCATAGTCATTTTTTTCTTGAGGTTTCCTATCATTGGAAACTATCTTTCTCAACAGTTCCAATTCCTTTCTACACATGTCATACATCATAAAAATATTAGTTTTTATGTAAAATACAAATGCGTGTATCATAGCGTTCAAATCAGTAAAACATTTCTCAGATATGTCCTAGCATATCTTTACGCACTTCATTTCATTATCTTTAATGTTTCCATGAGTGAAACACAAAAAATTCTCAATCATTTCTAGATTCATACAATCATCATCACTATGATTTCAAAACACTTACTTTTATTAGTAAATCAATCTCTCATACCATAGAAATACAATATCCAAGTTCGTCCAGCTCATGCAAATTGACCTGCAGTTTTTTGCAAGATAAGAAGGAAAAGATAAGAGGGAATGCCACAAGATTAGTGAGCGTTTGAATCTTAATTAGTTATATGGTGCTTTATATTCATTAGGGTACTTTTCTTAGGGTTCACAACAAATATAGGATAACAACATATTCACAAAGGAAACCAAGCCAAACCTAGGGCCAATTTACTAATCTCCTTTGGCAAGCTAATTAACACAAATGTTGGAAATGAAATAGAGGGGAAATGGACATACCTCACTTTCAATAAAGCTCCTTTAGGTACTAAACCTACTTGGAATGAAGATGATAGTTGTGAAAATCCTCCAAGAGAGTGTTCTACCTCTCGAATGACCTTTCGAGTGAAACTACAAATGAAACTCAATATCGCAACAAAATATACTTGTACCTAATCTCCAATACAATGTAATATATAACACTAGAACTACCATACAAAATAATGTAGCAATGAAGTACTCAATGGTTACACAAATTAACCTCATAATGGTGATACTTCCATTAATCTATCTATGATGGAACCTCCCTTTAGATATTAGGGTTGAATCATCCAAGGTGTTGGAGGGAACTAAGACAATGAATATGTCCTAGGACCAAATGATAAGCCTTTAAGGTTGGAGCCAATCTAACATCAAGATATCCTTGTAGAGGTTTTGGAGATTATAGGTGCATGAAACCCAAGAGTATGGAAGCAGGGTTAGGAATCTAGATCACGATTTGACGTAAATCCAACCAATGAGACATTAATTTGAGTCATGGTATTTTCCAAGGAATCCTTGGTTCACTTGGCACCAGAAGGTCATGAAGGGTTAAGAAATATTTGACCAAGTATACCCCAATTTATCCACCCAAAATGAAGCATCCAAAGAAACTATGGGCCTTTTAAGGGTATAAAAGCCAAGAACCGATCCCACAGAGTAAGTGAGTGCCCCAAAGGGTATAACATATCCAATCTGGTGACCAAATATGAAAAGAGGAAGGAGGAAAGCAATAAGGGATTCTACCTAAGCAGTATAGATCCCTAATAGGCTTCACATATAAGGTAATGGGACTTGAGGAATGTGATCCAACAATAAGAATAGTATATAAGTCTCAATGTCATCACTAGGTAGGCCATGCATGGATACGACACAGAATTAGGCCAAACCCCAAAACCTCTATTGGTTAGGTGTATGTGAGTACTAAAGTGTAAAATGTATTAACCATGGAGGATTTTACTAGAAATAATTTCACCATGGTGGTTACTCACCACTTCCTCCCAACATGGAACCCTTTGTTTTTCCTAACCAAGTTTATATTACAATTATCCCCTATGTAACCAAGTAAACATACAACCACCTACCTCATGTATAACACGTGATGAATGCATTCCCTACATGCAACAACTTGAAGAAAGAATCATCCCCCTCCTATGTCAAGGGAGTGGCTTTGCACCTTATATTATTTATAGACTTGAGAGAATCTCTTGAGAGACCTTTCCCTCCTCAACCACTTTATAAATCTTAAGTTATAGCCTTACCTCAAAGTCCCCCTCCTCTGGATATTTACATACCTCCACCCAAACAGTGTGAGTGACATGAAATTCCCTCTCCCTACTAGTCAAGACAGCTTTCGCTCCCTCTCCTGAGAGAAGTACTTATGCAACGAATCCTAAAGATATAGATAATGAACCTTGCCCTAGTTCACACAACTGGTGTAAGTATCATAATTGCAACACCCACAACACAAATGAATGTCAAGCCTTTCAAAGGAAGCAATATTATTATTCCAATCAAGGCTCACGATATTCCCCGGTCCAATTTTCTACCTAACAATGATGCATTACCAATAAAAAAGGTACTACATCTCAACCTGAAGGGGTCAAGGAACTCTTCCCTCATCCCACTCCTTCTACACAGCCTTGGAATTTTAGTCCAACTGAGTTATTTTCCAAGGCCTCAATACCTTTACTTATCATGGATTAACTAAGCCCATTCATTTAAGTATGCTTATTTATTCATTCTACATTTTCAAGATGTACTTTTTCCCACAAGTGCTCTTCTAAAGTTTACAACTCTGCTAAACAATTCAGATTTATTAGGGTGAGAAAAGTTGTCCTCCTTTTCTCCTTCTTTGTGTATACAATCTATGTATTGTGATCTTCCTTCTCTTTTCCTTAAGCATCCTTGGTTAGGCCCACCGTAACCCTTAGGATACATCATCATTCTTTAATAGAAAACTTTTTGTTCATAATGAATCATGAACCTGTGAATTCTACACATTACCATTCAGTTATCAGAATGGTCAACATTCATTTGTTAGTCTTCCATTCATGCATGATGTTTTAAAATGTAATCCAGGATTCTTATATATATATATATATATATATGTATAGGCTTACAACTCACTACTCAATTCTCAGCATTCATTAAGGTTGTGACTTTGTTATCTTGACAGAGTCTTCACACAGTTCCTCCAGAAGGAACTCCTTCAGCATGCAACTTCCTTATTGCATATCCTTCACTATATGTGATGGCCTCAACCTTGAGTTAGCTTCAGTTGTTTACCAAATATTCCATAAGGAATATAAACATGCATCTTTGTTATGCCTCCTGACTGTTTATCCACACATATTCCTTGTTTTGTAATAATACATCCATGATGCACTTAACCACATGCATAATCATAAATCATTTAACTCATGATTGTTCACAATTGTTCTCATGCAATCCTCAAAGGCATAATCATGTTGCCTTTTATCATGACAACAAAGAATACTTTCTCATTTACTCTTTCATTTGTTTATACTATCCCTTCCTGAGGAAATGAAACACGTTCCCCTCAAGCTATCATTCAAAATCAAACTTCCATGACTCTTCAAAATAGATTCAGCCATGCACCCATGGTATTCATTCAATTTTGGAAAGTGCAATTATTACCTTACATTTCACTCATTTAGGAAGTTTCATCACGCCTTTAGTATACATATTCTCATACATCATATATATGCATCACTTGCACATTTAATATTCTTCATATCTACTTGGTATTAATATCATTCTTCATATCAAGAAACCTTGCATTGCATCAAATTCATGCACTCAAGCATATACAAACATAGATAAACATTCATCATGCAATCTCATTGCGTGTACTCCTTTCCATGTCCTTCATGGACATATCAAACATCTAGATCCTTCTCCCAAGGATATTAGTACCATTCTCATGACAATTTCCATAGAGATACTCAACATTGAGCTTCCCTATTGGTTGGGAACTTGCAATCATTCACTTGACATCCACCTGGCAGTTTAACAGACATATTCATATCTATGTTTCCCTTTCTACACGATAACAACTAGCAAGAAAACACTCTTTCCTCAACTTCCATGAAAACATTTCCCACTCATAAATAGAGTCTAGGAAATTATAACCATGCCCAAGATAACAAAACAACCAATCTAGCTTCCAACTGGTCTTGAGCAACAGACCTTCTGATCAAGGAAATCATTTTCTAGATTCCCCTCACTAGGGTCCAACTATATCTATTTGGCTACTATCCACCACTGGATGTCAATATGACCCATTGGGCATCTAGAGGTGCCCCAACACTTCCTTTGATTAACCATTTTACCTCATTTATAATAAATTTTTAATGTCTAATAACATTTGGACTATTTCCTTAAATCCCAAATACAATTTCGAAGTATGTTACTTACTAACTATTTTAATACAGAACTCCAAAGTATCTTAAGACCATAATCAGTCTTAACCATTACACCTAGAACACTTTCTTTTGTTCAGCAAAAGCCAGGGGCGTAGGTCACTCTCCTCCTCCCACAGTAATTCTGGCAGATTAGTTCCCTATCCACCAAGAAAGGGAGGTTGTTGTGATTTCTCACTCAATCACTCCATATTTATACAACTATGTTTATAAGCTTGATTATAAAAAAACCATGTCCATCAATTCATGTACCCAGAAACAAAATGTGTTTCTCATTTCCCTTCGAAACCCAAGAGTTGCACATGATTTCCCTTTTCAAAGAATGGTCATCAGAACCATTCCTCTTCCATAGACACATCCTTAAGTTAATAGGGATACACACTCCCCTAGAATAACTATGAGCCTTTGAAATGGCTCTTGTCACTTCACTTCTACCTTCATGAAGGTTGTTCTCAATCTATAGGGTTCCTTTTTAATTCCTTACTGGGTTATTCTAGCAACATTTTTCATTCATTATAGGTCAAGTAAATTGACCTTACCACTTCCATCAATCCTCTAATCATGAGGGATCATACACATATACAAGGTTTAATCCTTCATTAAATCAACAATTATTACTGCTACGGATCCTTTCGATCCATTCACGTCCAAGTCTTGCTACTAGTGCCTATCAGCCTAATCCCAATCATGTGGATTGGCTATCATTTCCCAAAATAAATGGTGGCCTTCTTCAGCCACAACCTATCATGATTCAATCTCATTGGGTAAAATCCCAACTGAATTTTAATCTACATCCTTCAATGAACTTATGTAGATAAATTCCATACAACAGTGATACTCTCAGTAGGCTCATGTTAGCCTTTGTAAACTAGTCTTTCGAATGTTCTCCAACCCATCCATACCCATGTCTGAATAATTGTATACTAGAAAGGGTAGGTTAGTATGCCCTTTCCCCTAAAATTTTTCTAATAATATTTTTATGTGACTCGTGCATGAGTCGAGGTAGACCAAGTGTTGTTTCCATGCTCTGATACCAATTCATAACACACCCGACCCCTAAATACTCTTTTAAGGGGTGGGGAATCATAATTTTGTTTTCCCTTAATTAATAAAACCCTCCTTTCGGGGTATCTATCATGTTCTTCTCATTCCAAGCTCTCCAAGCACTGTCTCCATTCTCAAAACCAAGCTTCAAACTAGAATATATGTCCTTCCCAAGTTCTTCAAGTGTTTATTGCTCAAGGGCCACGCGGCTTCCACGTGGGTCCATCTCATATGTATCATCCTGAGTTCTCTGAGATCATGGAGCTTCCAGAACTCCTAAATCTATGGAAAAAATCAAACCAACCATAATCTGATGGTTGATATCCCTCCACGTTAACGCATACGCCTAAGGAATATTCGGCGTTCGGTGCTTCAGCGATGAGCACCCCTTCTTTGTCTATGCATGAGACCTTACGGAGTCTCAAACTCTCAAAGTCTCATAAACTTGCCACATGGCTCTGGCCTTAGGGACTTTTTGTCTCTCTCTATAATACTACACCCCAAATCCTCTGGAGTCCCAGTCAGTGTCGAGTTGACCATAGCCTAAATATGACATTTAGGGTTTATCCACATAGACCCACAAATCTATGGCTCCTATCACTTCACAAATTTGACGTTCTGGGGTTTCATGGTGTGACCCTCACCTTACTCCCAGAGCAGGTCAAAGCTTAATTGATCGAGGAGTAGATTCAATGGTCACGAGTGGTCCCAAAGTTTCTCAAGATCGATGGCCCTCGTTGCTTCGCGACTTTGGTATTCGGGATTTTGGCCATGTAATTTTCGTATTTCTCCTGAAACAGATGACACTTGGCAAAAGAAAAGGGAGACACATGGCTCGATCAACTAGTGCCACATGTGTAGTTCATTTGACACCTGGGGTCTGTGAAAACCACAAATCAGGGTGACATCTGTTACACCCCCAATGAGTCCATGTCATAGATTTTAGTCAAAGAAAATTGTTATCCCCTATCCTAGGGATAAATAAGGAGATCATGTCTCGAGGCCCATAGGTCCTAGACATGGAGTGGTGAGAAACGAATGACTTGAGAATGGACCTGGAGGGCCCATATTTTACCCAGTGCAGCCCAATTATTAGCATCAATGGTATCCATCCCACTGGCCTGGTCGTAAAGTAGCAGCAAGTCTTTCTCCATGAGGTAATAAGTTTGGGTATTATGGTATGTGTCACTCTGGTTATTGAAGCACTTGAATATGTTGCACTAAATTCTCCTTTATTTCATAATGTTTTCTTGGAAATTATGCTCTTTAAATTGTTCATACCTAGGAGGGTGACATGATTCCCTAGTAAGTTGGTCTCCCTTTAGGATGGGTTGCCACTGGGTGGGTCTATGAAACTTCATCATCCAATCCCTCCATACTTACCACTTTCCATCTTTAATCCTCTCATTTTCCCCAACCTTGGTTGGGGCATTGGATTTTCCACACTAGGAAGGATTGTACCTTGCCTTATGGGAAGAAGGGGATAAAGGCCCAAAGGGTAAAGGTAGATGGCAAGAGTTAAAAGCCAAAATGAAACCTTTGAGATTCTTTGCTTAGGGATTCCCAAGAAAATAATAAAAATATTCTCAGTAAGAAAAGGGGACCCATAAGATAAATCAAAACTCAAGGTACTAGTTGGTGGATGGGAGGTCTCATCATGAGACAACCTATTAGGACCATATGCATGTAGCGGTATGACACTACCATATATCCAGTCCCCAAACCAGGGTAGTGGCTCTTGGTGGCATAGCCAAGATAAAGGGGGTCTCATCATGAACCATCTTTCTCATCTTCATGAAATGCTTGTGGGTAACATTGTCACCTCTTGTCAACAAGCCAGGACAGTGTCCCCCAGCTCTTCCCTTTAAGCATGAAATAAAAATACCAAAATCAACAAAATTAAGAATAAAAGGAATTGAGAGGGATAGGAAACAATGGCATCCATGATAACAAGCATCTCTCCCTCTACCAGGGCACCCATGGATAAGATCTACATTTCCCTGTTATCACTGCACCTTGTGCCCAAACACTTCCCCAACGCCACTTCACACACACTTGCATGACCTAGATTGGTTCTCACCTGGGAAACACCCCAAACTTAAGGAGGATTCTCCCAATAAGACATCCTCATACCTTCTCCAATCCTGACTTGTTAAACTGCATAACATCTTTGAGCATTTCTCTAGGTAAAAGTGGATTTGATGCACATGTTTGGGTAATTTGATTATTATATGTGATTGACATTGTTATGATCCCTGTGACTTATGAACCCCTAGAGGGCATACTTTCTATTGTTGCAGGACTTTTCCCATTGGAAAGGTACATATGGGGGAATGATTAGCTCAGACCTCCATGTGGCTGAAATCCCATAGATGGGTGTTGTGACCCCAACTAGGCGCAAAGAGATACTAAAGACTTGCACCAAGAAGAAAGAAGGGAGTTGCACCAGGGACACCCCGACAGACCTAGACCTAGGGGGATCTTGTCTTTCCACCAGGACATTGACCTTTGGGAGTGCATGAGGTCACTTTTGTGAACCTAGACGTCATCCACAATTAGGGTTTTCATTTTTAGGGAAATTGTGTGCTAGTTGGCACGTGTGGCAACATTCAGGACCTTTGGAGGCCAAACGTTTTGCATGTGATTCCTAACGTTCCACCCTAGGGGCCTAACATCACCCTAGAAGGGCATGATGTCACCCTTGGATATGATATTAGGGTTTAATTAACTTCATTTATGTATAAATTGGATTTTGATGTAATTTGGCCATGTCAGCCTTTTTATGACCTAATTTTAATTAAAGGTCATTGAAACTATATAAATAAACAGAAAATACTCTCATTTTTTCCATCATTAGTCATCACACAAGTAGTGTGGTCTGAAATTTGTGCCCTTTTTGGGGGTTATTGGCTGAAATTCTAGCTGCACTTTCTCTTGGAGGCTAAATTTTGCAACTTGGATCATTTCTTGGTGAAGTTACTTGGTATTCTAGGGTTTTATGGATTGATTATTCTTGGTGATGTAATTAAATCTGAAATTCTTCATTCATTTTGAATGGTTTATGGTAAATTTACTTATTCATGTTAAAGATTATGAAATTGCTTGCTTGACAAACCCTAGGAGTAAAGGACTTAATTTGCTACTTCTTTACTCTTCATTTGCTAGACCTTGCTAAGAATATTTTGACCTAGGTAAAATTTTAGAGCCCTAAATAATATCACTTTATAATTCATTGTCTAGTCAATCGTTGCTTCAAGTATCTTTCAATAGTCTAAGAAAGGGAGATTTTCCTAGAGCCTAAAATTGCTTACACTCGAGCGAGTTTATCTCTAGGGTTTCGATGTTTGAGGCCTTGAAGAGCCAACACCTCCTCCATCGATCTCTTATCCTTAGGTAAATATAATCATTGTGTCATTTCTTCCAAGAGGAAACCGTCATCTATAGACTCTATTCCCCTATAAGGGCACTAGTCTACTCACTTTAGTGATTGATTGATAAAAAAATATCAAACTATCTTCCTTGAAACATTACTACCTTCTACTAAAATAAACTAGACTAATTCATTGACTAACTTGTTGTTGTTGCAAAATATTGCTACAACCATCTAACAACAGCAAATTTATCTCAAAAGTGACATTAAAAGCTAATTAGACATTGCCAATTTTTCTTCTGACAAGTAGTTATCATTTTGCCAATTTAAAGTTATATTTCCTTATTTTTTTCAAGCAAATTCAAGGCATAATTATTATGGTTGTTAAAAAATACTTATTTCTATTGTAAATAATTACTTTGCCACAATTTTATATCAGCTTACTTATTTTTTAAAGTTTCATGGTATTATGAAGCCCTAACATCATTTGGTACTTGGAAGTTGCCATTTTTTTCTATTTGTTGTCTTGTTCTGGGAAGGTACACCTTATTTACCTTTTTGCTCCATCTCTATAGACACAAAGAACCTTTAACTTGAGTGACCTATGAGAGGGGGGACTTTCTTGTACCTTTTACCTTAGCCTTCTCAAACCCTTAGGTGACTAGGGACGTCTCCCCTAGGGTATTGTGACATACTCCTAAATAGAAAGGGATTTTATATTAAGGTGATAGTGATAGGTCACTCCCTATTACGCCAATCTTCCATCGACCTGCCTTGGTATTTCGGCAAGTACAGATTGTGCGATAACATTTTAGCATTGTTTTCGGGTAACATCGAGTCAATTTTCCTTTTACAACACTTTTTTGGTAAGCCTTTATCCAAATCCTTCATTTCACAAAGCTTACCTAGCGAATCTACTGAGGGTGATTCCCTCTTTTCCCTTTGATGATCCCTAGAAGGATTATCTGGAAACTCTACTAATGAAAAAGCCAGCCATGGCCTCTCAATGGGACCCAAGAAATTTAAACCCTTATATATGAATAAAATTATGGGTTACCCTCAACAAATTCCTCTAAGGTATGAAAATTGGCTCCCTAGATTCACTGGTAATAATGGGGTTATAGTCGAAGATCATATGGATACTTTTTGGGCTTTATTTCAACACCACCCTATCAGTGATGATGTTGAAGATTCGGTGATGAAAATTTTATTTTCCACTCTTCATGGAAATAATAGGAAATGGTAAGACAGTATCCTTAATGTCAGCATTGCATCTATGGACCAATTAGAAGAAACCTTTCTCAAAAAATGGAATATTAAAATAGAAGATATCAACATGCTAATAAAAAAACTTAATAACATAAAGAAGAATGAGAATGAAACTGTTAGGGAATTTCATGATAGATTTAGGGGGATAGTACAACAGATCTCAGCAAGCTATCACCTGTCACACAACTTTCTTCTCTTTCTTTACACCAAATCCTTTACAAGACAAATAGGTTTCCCTATCAGAGATAAATCTCCTAAAACAATTTAAGAAATTTATGACATGGCTACTAAAATCGAAACCAACATCTCCTCATCCAAGGAAGAATGATCCTTTGTTCCATAAATTGAGGTTGATGGACCTAAATATACCCCAGATATTCCCAAGAGAGTGACCTCCCTTGAGACCTTTGTTAAAAAAAAACCCTAAAGGTTTGGAGCAAGACATCTATCAACAAGAGGTCGAGGAGAGGGATCTTGATGAAGGTTATCAATCCCATGAGAAAGGACAATAATTTACTCATGCTTCTACTAAGTATAATGAAGACCTGGTTGAAGAGTGAGAGCCTGAAGATGTAGGGGAAAATCATGAGGACGAGGCACTAATGCTTACTCCTCCATTTGATGAAGTTATCCAAGCCTTTGACGCTCCTGCATAGGAAAAAGTAAGTATTGTAAGTTGTTTCCCTTTCCAAGATTTTGATGATTCCATATTTTATGATTTGGAAAGCAAAGAAGTGTTAGAGGAGCCCTTGGATTGTTTAAGCCCTTTGTGTTATGATAAAGATAATTACATGGTCAATAATGTTTATGAATTCATACATGTCGGGAAATGTAAATGGGATGTGATTAGGTATGATGGAGATCCCATTTACGACATTGAGGGTCATTTCCAAATGTTTCATTTACAACTATCATATGAGGTTACATATGGCAACTGGGAGATGATATAGTTACAGACAATTTCAAAACACCCAAGGATGACATAGTTCTATGTTTTCCTAATGATTTTCGGTCATACCTTAAGGATTTTGATCAGTATTCCTTTGAGCATTTGAATTTATTCTATGAATAAAATTATCAACCACTGTTGTGCTCAGATATTGATAAGAGTAAGGACGTTTCTTGTCTAAATAAAGATACTTTTGAAAAGAGTTTCCAACCTCCTTCGATTAATTTACCTCACTATGTCAACAAGGGTGTAGTTGGGAAACATTTCCCTTGTCTTGAGTTTTCTCCGGGGAAAAGAATTCTTTTAGAATTCAAGGGTAGGTTGAATACCTTAAGAAGAATTTTATTATCTCAGTCTTTCAGCCTTCCATTAGGAAATTGTCGTTCATCCTCTAGGTTCTTACTAGTCCCTATTTAAGAACCTATTTAAGAATCTAGTCCCTATTTAAGAATCTATTTGGTCACCAAACCAGGGTAGTGGCTATTGGTGGCATAGCCAAGATAAAGGGGGTCTCATCACGAGCCAACCTTCTCATACCTGTGAAATGTTTGTGGGTAATGCTATCACCTCTGGTCACCAAGCCAGGAAAGTGTCCCCCAAAAATTCCCTTGAAGCATGAAAGAAAAATACCAAAAGCAATAAAACTAAGAATAAAAGGCATTGAATGGGATAGGAAACAATGGCATCCATGATAAGATGCATCTCTCCCTCTACAAAAGCACCCACGGGTAATATATACATTTCCATGTTATCACTTCACCCTATGCCCAAACACTTCTCCCACACCACTTTACATGCACTTACATGACCTACATTGGTTCTAACCTGGGAAACACCCCAAACTTAAGGAGGATTAGCCCAATAAGACATCCTCAGACCTTCTCTCCCTCTACAAAGTCACCCATGGGTAAGATATACATTTCCATGTTATCACTTCACCCTATGCCCAAACACTTCTCCCACACCACTTTACATGCACTTACATGACCTACATTGGTTCTAACCTGGGAAACACCCCAAACTTAAGGAGGATTAGCCCAATAAGACATCCTCAGACCTTCTCCAAACCTGACTTGTTAAAGTTCATAACGTCTTTGAGCATTTGTCTAGGTAAAAGGGGGTTTGATGCACATGTTTGGGTAATTTGATTATTATATGTGATTGACATTGCTATGATCTTCGTGGCTTATGAACCCCTGGACGACATACTTGTTGTTTTTGCAGAACTTTTCCCAATGAACAAGTACATATGGGGGAATGATTAGCTTGGACCTATATGGGGTTCAAAGCCCATAGATGGACGTTGTGACCCAAACCAGGGGTAGAGACATACCTGATACTTGCACCAGGAATAAAGAAGGGTGTTTCACCAGGGACACCCTGGAAAACCTAAACACAGGGGGATATTGTCTTTCCACCTAGATGTTGACCTTTGGGAGCCCATGAAATCACCTTTGTGAAACTAGACATCATCAACAGTCAGGCTTTGAATTTGTTAGGGCAGTTGTGTGCTAGTTGGCATGTTTGGCAGCATTCAGAGCCTTTGGAGGCCAAACATTTTGCATGTGAGGCCTAATGTTCCACCCTAGGGGCCTAACGTCACGCTTGGAGATGATTTTAGGGTTTGATTAACTTCATTTATGTAAAAAATGGATTTTTGATGTGATTTGGGCATGTCGTCCTTTTTATGACCTAATTGTAATTAAAGGTCATTGAAACTATATAAATAGAGAGAAAATATTCTCAATTTTTTCATCATCACTCATCACACAAGTTGTTTGGTCTGAAATTTGTGCCCTTTTTGGAGGTTATTGGCTGACATTCTAGGCACACTTTCTCTTGGAGGCTAAATTTTGCAACTTGGATCATTTCTTGGTGAAGTTACTTGGCATTCTATGGTTTTATGGCTTGATTATTCTTCGTAAAGTAAGTAAATATACAATTCTTCATTTTTTTTAAATGGTTTATGGTAAATTTTCTCATTCATGTTAAGATTATGAAATTTCTTGCTTGACAAACCCTAGGAGTAAAGGACTTAATTTGCTACTTCTTTACTCTTGATTTTCTAAACTTTGCTAAGAAGATTTTGACCTAGGTAAACTTATAGAGCCCTAAATACTAGAACTTTAGAAGTCATTATATATTCAATCGTTGCTTCAAGTATTCAATAGTCTAAAGAGGGAGATTTTGCTAGAGCCTAAAATTGATTTCACTCTAGCAAGTTTATCCTTAGGGTTTCGATGTTTGAGGACTTGAAGAGCCAAGACCTCCTCCATCCATATCTTATCCTTAGGTAAATATAATCATTGTGTCAATTCTTCCAAGATAAAATCATCATATATAGACTCCATTACCCTATAAAGGCACTATTATACTCACTAAAGTGATTGATTGATCAAAACAACTCTCAAACTATCTTCCTTGAAATATTCACTAACTTCTACTAACCTTAAACTATACCAATTCATTAACTAACTTGTTGTTGTTGCAAAAGATTTCTACAACCATCTAACAACATCAAATTTATCTCAAAAGTGACATTAAAAGATTATTAGATATTGCCAATTTTGTTTCTGACAAGTAGCTATCATTTTTCCAATTTAAAGTTATATTTCCTTGTCTTTTTCAAGCAAATTCAAGGAATAATTATTGTGGTTGTTAAAAAATACTTATTGTTGTTAAAAATAATTACTTTACTACAAATTTATATCAGCTTACTTATTTTTTAAAGGTTCATGGTCTTATGAAGCACTAACATCATTTGGTACTTGGAAGTTGCAATTTTTTCTATTTGTTGTCTTGTTCTGGGTAGGTACACCTTATTTACCTTTTTTCTTCATCTCTATAGACACAAAGAACCTTTAACTTGAGTGACCTGTGAGAGGGGGGGACTTTCTTGTACCGTTTACCTTATCCTTCCCAAACCTTGAGGTAACTGGGGATGTCTCCCCTTGGGTACTGTGACATACTCCTAAATAGAAAGAGGTTTCCTATTAAGGTGACAGTGATATGCCACTCCTTGTTACGCCAATATTTTCCTCGAACGACACTTTTTCGGTAAGCCTTATCCAAATCCTTTACTTCACAAAGTTACCCAAACACTCCACTGAGGGTGATTCCATGTTTTCCCTTTGATGATCCCTAGAAGGATTATCTGGTGACTCCACTAATGAAAAATCCAACCATGGCCTCTCAATGGGACCCGGGAAATTTTAAACCCTTAGATATGAAAAAAAATTCCAAGTTACCCTCGAGAAATGCCTTCGAGGTATGAAAATTGGCTCCCTAGATTCACTAGTAATGGTGGGGTTATAGTCGAAGATCATATGGATAATTTTTTGGCTTTCTTTCAACTCCACCCTATGATGTTGAATATTTGGCGATGAAAATTTTCTCTGCCACTCTTCATGGAAATGCTAGGAAATGATATGAAAGTCTCCCTGATACCAACATTATATATGTGGACCAATTATAAGAAACCTTTCTCAAAACATGGAATATTAAAATAGAATATATCAACATGCTAATAAAAAAACTTAATAACATAAAGAATAATGAGAATGAAACTGTTTGGGAATTTCAAGATAGATTTAGGGGGCTAGTGCAATAGATCCAAGCAAGCTATCACCAGTCACACAACTTTATTCTCTTTATTTACACCAAATCCTTTGCAAGACAAATAGGTTTCCCCATCAGAGATAAAGCTCCTGGAACAATCCAGGAAGTTTATGAGATGGCTACTGGAATCGAAACCAACATCTCCTCAATCAAGGAAGAAAAATCCTTTGTTCCAAAAATCGATGTTAATGGACCCAAAGATACCCCAAATATTCCCAATGGAGTGACCTCCCTTGAGAGATCTGCTAAAAAAGACCTGAAAGGTTTGGAGCAAGACATCGATCAACAAGAGGCCAAGGAGAAGATATTGATGAAGGTTATTAATCCCATGGGAAAGAAAAGGAATTTACTCTTGCTTCTACTAAGGATAATGAAGACATGATTGAAGAGTGAGATCCTAAAGATGTAGGGGAAAATCATGAGGACAAGGCACTAATGCTTGATCCTTCATTTGATGAAGTTATCCAACACTTTGAAGCTACTGCACGGGAAGAAGCAAGTACGGTAAGTTGTTTCCCTTTCCAAGATTTTGATGATGCCATACTTTGTGATTTGGAAAGAAAAGAAGTGTTAGAGGAGCCCCTGGATTCTTTAAGGCCTTCGTGTTATGATAAATATAATGACACTACCATCTATCTGGTCACCAAACTAGGGTAGTGGCTCTTGGTTGCACAACCAAGAGAAAGGGGGTCTCATCATGATCCAGCCTTCTCATCTCCATGAAATGCTTGTGTGTAACGCTATCACTTCTAGTCACCAAGCCAGGAAAGTGTCCCCGAGAACTTTCCTTGAAGCATGAAAGAAAAATACCAAAAGCAATAAAACTAAGAATAAAAGGCATTGAATGGGATAGGAAACAATGGCATCCATGATAAGGTGCAGCTCTCCCTCTACAAAGGCACCCACATGTAAGATATACATTTCCCCATTATCACTTCACCCTATGCCCAAACACTTCCCCCACACCACTTCACACACACTTACATGACCTACATTGGTTCTAACCTGGGAAACACCCCAAACTTAAGGAGGATTAGCCCAATAAGACATCCTCAGACCTTCTCCAAACCTGACTTGTTAAACTGCATAACGTCTTTGAGCATTTGTCTGGGTAAAAGGGGGTTTGATGCACATGTCTGGGTAATTTGATTATTATATGTGATTGACAATGCTATGATCCTCGTGGATTATGAACCCCTGGAGGGCATACTTTTTGTTGTTGTCGGACTTTTCCTAGTGGACAAGTACATATTGGGGAATGATTAGTGTTGTGTTGATTATATGTTTAGTATAATGCACTCATTAATTATCAATCCGGGATTCGTAATCAATAGAGTTACAAGACACCAGTAAGAAAGGTAATTTCTAATGTCACGAGTATATAACTAAGCTAGATTATGCATGCTGGAAACAAATCAAAATAGCAAACTGCAATGCACTTTGGTTTTCTTTCACAGAGAGGCAATCTACTCCATTATGGCACATGCAAGTATGAGATGGAGTTGGTTTGACAGATCAACTCTGCTATCTAACCCAGAAAACTAACTATGAAATCCACACTTCTGAAAGGGAAATCACACCTCAATCATCAAGACATAGCATGGGTAGTTCAATAGTCAATATACTAAGTATGATGTGGTTCACAATGTGTTGTTGTGGACTTCACTAGTTCTCCTTCAAATATGTTTGACTACTACTGCCAACATTCATGTCTATGAAACAAAATCAAATTCATAAAAACAGAGCATATGCAAAAATAGAGAAAGCAAAGATCTCTAAGCAATAATATAATGGAAATACTAGTTTAAGTTGTACTGCTATCATCTAACAGAGTTAAAGATTTAGCTAATTTAACATTTACACTACTGAAAACAAATGCTAATGATAATCTACGAAAATGTTGACCTTTGTTGGGCGGTGGGCCCTTTCCGCTTCAACAGGTCAGCTACTGAAGTCTACAGTAAGCTTGTCTTCAACCCACACATTATTCTCACTCAAATCTCAAAACATAACATCAAACTTTTGTTAACAACTCAACTCATATTCAATCATAGACAATCAAGACATGGAGATAAATGGCGTTCTTCTATTAGTCTTCACTCATAATATGTTTTGCAGTATCACATGCTGCTTCACATGTTGGTGATATGCTAACTCTCCTACACTTCCACCATCCTTTCCATGGCTATTTAACAGTCTTAGTCGTGAAACACAAGGAGGTGAAGTGATTTGAAAATCAGTCAAATGTTTAAATTTAATTATTTGATTACATCTTTTAGCTTCATCCTCATGACACAAAGTGCATGAGGATGAGGCAATCAACAAACTATTCTAACATAGCCTTGTTAAAGCAAATAAACATCCACCAATTGTCTTGGGCAATCTAGAGCTAAACTCAGTACATTCAACTCTCTATATTGGTACCGGATTGTGACAGGTAGATGGTACCGGATCACAACAGTGTGCGAATGGTGGTACCGAATCACAACAGTCCACGGCCGTTGGTACCGGATCGCAACAGATGATATTTTAGTACCGGATGCGTTTGGTATCGGATTTGGACAGTGGCAGTCTTGGTGCACAAGTACCAGATAGCTAAGATTATACAGGAAGGATGGATTTATCTAGAGGTCAAAGATTATACATGGAAAATTGAAGCATTAGTACATGAAATATTTAATTCCTTAGCTCAATAAACCACAAGATGCATGAATTAACCATACTTTACCTTATGACCTTATCACTGGCTAATGGCAGCGTTCTTGTCATTCACCCAAGCTTTAGGTAAGCCAAAAAGGTATAGATGAAGAGTATAATAGGGTAATGGGGATGTCAATTTCGGGTCTCAACATTCCCCCATGCCAAAATAATTGCATGTCCTCATGCAATGGAAAACAAACCCAAAAAAATTTCAAAACTTGAGACTGTGTTCTTTACTTTGGTGGATCAATGATGTTGATGGTTGAAGCCTCTTCTTTCAGCTCCCTTTTTATGACCCTAACGTATTGTAGGAGTCATAGTACCTTCTTGAGCTTGTTATAAGTCTCTTCATGGTCATCTTGAAGTCATTGGTTGGTTTCTTTCAATTGCTCATTTTCCTTTTTAATATACTTGTCCAATAGTTGGTATTCCTTCACTTCTTGTTTGAGTTCCTGATTTTGTTTTTGCAGTTCCCCAATCTTCTTCTCCATTTGTTCTTTTGTCAAGGTCTTTTTTGACTCCATCATTAATGGTTGGATGCATTCCCTTTCATTGACTTCCTCCCTCATCCCACATAAAGTAATAATGGCTTGTTCCTCGGTCAAACTAGGGATGTCATCTTGGACTGATAAATCTTCAGAAGGGGAGGTAAGATCGATTGGATCTTCCTATGTATGAGGACTGGCGATTGTTTTTCCATTCTTTTCCATGCTCCTCATGGTTATTTTACAAGGATGTACCAGATCAAGGGTGCTCACAGGCTTCCTTTTCTTATTTTCTAACTATAGAATGGTGACAGGGGATTGTGCCATAGATTGTTTACTTTTAGTTTCTGAGCTATGCTTCCCTTTCTTCATCATTTTTATCTGATGGCCCTTTTTCTCAACTGCCACTGTTGAAGTCTCCTCTACTAATTTGTTTTTACCTTTTGATTCGAATATTTTAAAAGTTTAATTGACTATGGAAGAGGGCCCTACTTTTTCATGTTGGCTCGCTGCCCTAAATGATGATGGAGTTGTTGTATCCTTCTTGCCCTTTTTCTTTTGAGGTTCCTTATTTTTCTTTGGATCATGTTGGGTTTCCTCCATGGGTTTGTTTTCTGTGGGAAGGTTTTGAGTGATAATGGTTTTCCAACTAATCCTTTGTTTCATAAGTTCATGTAAAACTAGCATTTTAATGAGACCTTGATGGTAAATGCTAGTCTTCTCAGTTTTGCATATGGATTTAACACCTCTTACCATTTTGTTCAAACTCATCCATAGAAAATATGGGAAATTGATTTCAGGGCCTCCTTCAAAATGTAATAGAATCTTAAGATGATATATGAAGGTCACAACATACCTTCCCTCACAAGTGACGATTCGTTGAAGACTAGTAATCATTGGATGATACTCTTCCTTGATATAGTTCCTAGGGATCCCCTTTTTCCAGTCAGGGTGTTGATGATCTTCTTTCAAGAATCGTTGGCACATTTCCTTGTTGATTCATACACCTTTGAAGTATTTGGCTCCTCTATTAGGTAATCTCGTGACCTCCCTTAAGGTTGCTTCATTGATTGTCAGTTGTAGATTTCCTATATGTGCAATCTCTCCATCGTAACCCTGAATAAATTCATGAGATATCTTCTCGTGCCAGCCTGTGAATTTTTCCAGAAATGGAATACATCTCGATCTAGCATACTTTTATTGACATAATTGGAACTCCTCATTTTCCCTATAAATTTGGAAGACCGGTTTGTGTCTATTAACGACCATCGTTATAGGTGAGAAAAGGATCGGGCTATAGCACAAGGGTTTAGTCAATTGATGAGGGTAAGGGTCTGGTACTGGAGAGGAGTAGGCTTGAGACTGGAGAAAGATCACGACAAGGGGAATATGGTGATGGTGTTGATAATGTGAATGGTAAGTTTAAGTAAGGATGCCACAAGGAAAATTTATGACCAGGTGAGGCTTATCTGGATGGCTTCACCACCCAAACAAGCCATTTCATTTCTACCCATTACTGTAATGATGAGGACAAGACGTTGGGTATCAAAGCATCATTTTGGGATAGATGATTGGACTTTCGGGTGGTGAATTTGATGTTGGATCATGGTTCATGAATTAAAATAGGTTCGTGAGTTGCTTAAGGATGAAATCTATTTGTGGCTTATCATTGCTAGACATACTTCATATCTTGATGTGATTTTTCCCTTAACCATGTTCGAACGCTATGAAAGGATTGATTAAGTTTAGGCATATGGGTATGAGGGATAGGTGCATGGTTTTAATACTAAGGTCATAAGATCTAGTATATATTTTCATACTTATTGTAGTTTTATGAGCATAGGAAAATAAATACCATGTTACCTTTGTATGATCAATACTCATAGCATGTGCAACTGCTTGTAAATTGTCAGAATTCATCCTTTTAGATTGAAGTTTCTTGAAAACTTGGTACGGGAATATCCTGTACTTCTTTTATTTTGTTCTTATCTTCTTTTGTATTTGGTTTTGCAGGGTGATCATGTGAGTCTGAAAAAGAGTTTTGAAGGGGCTCTTTGACCTTCCCCCATGCCAAAGATGTTGTATATCTATATGTAAGAAGATTCAACATTTTATATCATAATGGAGAAAATATGATAAGAGAAAAAGAAACCAATCAAATTCCAGAAGTACATTTATCACCTAGCATATGATTTGATATCTAAAAAGTTAAATTGCCCTTCTTTTGATGGATTATTGACAAGGGTAGCATTCAACAGTGAAACAAGGAATATTTATATGTTTTCCAGAAGAACAGATCCCACCGAACTTGCTTCAGAGATTTACTATCATTGAATGTTATAGATGAATTTCACAGTATAAGTAGATTAGACTTCCTAGTTAGGGCTCCACTCTTAAGAATTTTTCTTCTTAGGTAGGCTTTAGATGGCAGACCAGTAAGTTGATTTAGGGTGATTCTCAAATGGACATTTGCTTGCTGATTAATCTGGAGTTTGTATCTCATGAAAGCCAATAGTGACCTTTGCTCTTTTTGTTTTGGATGACAAAAGTGAATTTTTCAATAAGACAAGTATAGATGAGACATTTCTCAACCAGAACCCACTGCCAGCAAGCTTGTTTAGTACTCCAGTGGAGTAGTTGTGATAATTAGTGAGAGGTGCCTTCCCCAAGAAGAATGCCCCATTGCCAATAGGCCTATTCAGTACCCTGATGGGTTTGCCTAGTCATACCACAGACCGGTACCCGCTGCCAATAGACCTATTCAATATCTCGACGGGTTAGTCTCTTAAACCCTTTTTCCATCAGAGGCTTCTTGTCCATAGTCACCTATTTTGGTTTTTATTAAAGAGTGCTTTGCACGGTGACAGGGGAGGCTCGTCTGAAAACCTTTTTACAGGGTGGGATGGTATTGGGTTGGAAGTCATATACTCTTCTTTTGAATGTCTTTTAAAGATTTGTCTGAAGGAAAAATAAACTTTTTTATGCACATTATTTCTTTAGAGTGATCCAGATGTATAATTTTGTCTAAATTTGTCCATAAGAGAATGACCTAAAGTTTCCTTAGGGTACTGGTACATTATCTTCCATAAAAATTTTGGTAGTGTGACCATGGTAGAGAGTGTTCATATACTCATATTTTACTCTTTAATAAGATAATCCAATGAATACTATTGAAGTTTGGTTAGGGTGAGATAGTTACTTATAGGCTAATATATTTTTTTCCTTTAAGTCATGCTGAAATATTGGATAAAGGAAACTTCTAATCTTTGAAGTGGATTATGGTTCTTTGAGCAATCATAGGTAAAGATTGTGTCCCTCTTTTGATTTTTTTTTTAAGCAACAGAACCAAAAGAAATTAAAATACTTCTTTTTAACTAGCAACAGAACCAAAAGAAATTAAAATACTTATTTTTAACTAGCAACAGAACCAAAAGAAATTAAAATACTTCCCTTTAGTTGTCAACAGAACAAAAAGAAATTAAAATACTTCCCTTTAGTTGTCAACAGAACCAAAAGAAATTATTGCTTCACAAGGGCTGCCATTTGATACTGCATTTAGCTTCTTGGTTCCAACTTAAGTGGTTGTTTGCATGGCTTCGTACTTCAGATTAATTGACATAAGATTTTGAAATATGTGTAGTATGCTTTGTCAATTAGGTAATGTGTCTTGATAGTATTGTAGAAGGACAAACTTCTAGTACCGGACTGGTACCGAACTGTTGGTACCGGATTAGAATAGGATTTCTAGTACCAAAGTAGAACAGAATATTGTTGATGCCTACAAACTAATGTTTAGCAAGTTCGTGAAGGATCAAATAAATTATATAAATTTACTTAAAAAAATAAAAAAAATTGTGAAAGTAAAACAAAAGGAGGTAAGTATCTCTTGTTACCTTCAGCTTATTAACAAAATTCGATCCACACCTATGTACAAAAATTTCAAATAAACCAATCAATCGATGTGGATCAGTAGGAGGATCTCCTTCCTTTTTGATCATCTACATGTTTGAATTTTGTAGTATACTAGTCAGGAATTCTTCTTTTGACAGGGGTTTGTTGTAAACTCGCAACCGGTGACCATTCATAAGTAGTGGTGTCTGTTGTTCATCAATTGTATTTATCCTGATTGAACCATTATCGTAGACAGTGTCAATTTCGTAAGGTCCCATCCAATGGGTAGTTAACTTACCTTTGAAGTTCTTGAATCTGTTGTCATACAATAGGGCCCAATCTCCTTGTTGAAAATTTTTCTTTTTGAGATACTTGTCATGCCATTTTGTTCTCTGTTCTTGAATGAGGGTAGTTCTTTGAAGTGCTTCATTCCTGGTTTCATCCAACTCATTAAGCTGCAAGATTCTTTGTTGTTGGGCTTCATCCAATTTCATGCCAACTTGTACTACAGTCCTGAAGGTTTTGATTTGGAATTCTATGGGAAGAAGCACCTTCTTCCCATACACTAACTCATAGGGTGTATGTCCTGTTGTATTCCTCCAAGTGATTCTATAAGCCCATAAGGCTTCTAATAATCTGTTAGCCCAATCGTTATGGTGCAGCTGTATTGTTTTGGTAAGAATGGACTCAATAACTTTGTTGGTAGATTCTACTTGTCCATTTTCCTATGGATGGTAGGGTGTAGATTTCCTGTGTTTGATTTGGTATTGTTCTGTAACATCTTTGACTAGATGAGAGGTAAATTGAGTTCCCTGATCAGTCACAATTTATCATGGTACACCAAATCTAGTAAATATATCATTAAAAAGGAAATCTACCACTGATTGTTCACTTGCAGCTGGTAAAGTTGTTGCTTCAACCCATTTATTCACATAGTCAGTGCATACAAGTATATACTTCTTCTTTTTAGATGCAAGGTTAATGGGCCCTACAAAATCTAATGCCCATTTCTCGAATGGTTCAATGACTACTTGGGCTTGAAGTGGAATTTGGTCTCGTGCAGTAGGCTTACCCATTCGTTGCCATTCATCACAATTGGATACATAGGTTTTAGCATCTCTGAAAATATGGGGTCAGTAGTAACCAGATTGTAGAACTTTGTATGTGGTCCTCTTGTCTGTGAAGTGTCCTCCATAAGGACCATCATGGCAGGCTTGCAGAATATCATGAATTTCATCTTCCCTTACACATCTCCTGATTACCAAATCTGGTCCTATTTTGTAGAGGCAATCATTGTGCCACATGTAATTTGCACTTAGTTTAATTACTTTATGTTTTTCTCTAGGAGACAATTTTTTAGGCATCTTCCCTGTCACAAGATAGTTAGCGACATCTGCATACCACGGAGTGAATGTATAAATAGCAAATAAATTTTCATCAGGAAAGTTATCTTCTACTGGTGCATTATCTCCCAAATGAATCATTCTAGATAAGAAATCAGCCACAAGATTATCTTTACCAGGTCTATCAATAATGTTGATAATAAACTGTTGTAATAATAAGAGCCATCGTGTAACTCTAGGATTTGTTACAAGTTTGTTCATTAAGAATTTGATGGTTGAATGATCAATGTGTACAAAAGCTTGATATCCTGTAATATAGTATCTAAATTTATTGATAGCATGGACTACAGCTAGCAATTCTTTTTCTGTGACCGTGTAATTAACTTTAGTTGGAGACAGATTTTTACTGACGAAGTAAATAGCATAGGGCATTTGATTTTCTCTTTGTCCAAGGACTACCCAAGGGTTGTGTCGGAGGCATCGATACATATATGAAAAGGAAGGGACCAATTTGGTCATCTTAATATAGGGGTAGTTGACAATTTTTGTTTTAGAATTTCGAAAGATATTTGGCATTCATCATCCCACTTAAATTCGGCTTCTTTAGATAATAATTTTAATAAAGGGGTAGCTAGGCTTGTAAAATTCGGAATGAATCTTCTATAGTAGCCAGCATGTCCTAAAAAGCTACGGACTTCCTTTTGTGAGGAAGGTATTCTGGTTTGTGTGATGATATAAATCTTTTATGGATCAACTCTCATTCCAAAACTGGAAATGTGATGTCCCAAAATAATACCTTCAGTGAGAATCATTTTTTATTTTTCATTACTTAAGGAAAGATTAGATTCCTTACACGTAATCAAGACTTTTTCTAGATTGGTCAATGCTTCTTGGAAGTCTTGTCCATGGACTATAAAGTCATCCATGTAGACTTCCACACAATCATTGGTCAAGTCAGAGAAAATGGCTAGGATAGCTCTTTGAAAAGTGGTTGGGGCATTGCAAAGTCCAAAAGGGAGCACCCTATAATCATATGTGCCCCAAGGGCAGGTGAAAGTGGTCTTCTCCTGGTCTTCGGGTGCTATTTGTATATGGTTGTAACCACTAAACCCATCCAAGAATGAAAAATACTTCTTTGGGAACAGGGTATCCAACACCTGATCAATAAATGGTAAGGGAAAATAATCCCTATGGGTGGCTTTGTTTAGCTCCCATAAGTCTACACATATTCTCCTCTTACCATTTTTATTGGGAACTATGAAAAGTGGGGATACCCATTGACTATTTGAAATGGGGTATATGAGATTGGCTCGAAGGATTTTTTGCAATTACTCTTTTACAATATCTTTAAGGGCTAGATTCATCCTTCCCTGAGGCTGTCTAACTGGTATGATTTGGTCATTAGTGTAGATATGATGTGTGCATGTGTCAGGGTGAATGTCTTTCATGTCTACATAATCCCATGCAAATGCATCAAAATTTCTTTGGAGCATTTCAATCACTTGTGTCTTTTGTTCTGGTTCCAAACTAGAGTTGATATACAAAGGTTTTTCTGGGCTAATCTCAACAAGTTCAGTAGTTTCTTCCTTATCTGAGGAGGCTGGTGATAAAGTATATAATTGAGTGATATAAGGGTGCCAAGTTTGTTGAAATTCGGAACTAAAAATATGTGACAATTCTGCAAAAGACCTTGGGTATTCAATGCAATTTGTGTTAGCCAAAAATAAGCTTAAGACTTGTTCATCTGATTGTTCTTGTATTCCTCTCACTTGTTCAAGTGTTAACAAAGGTCTAATGCAATCTTCCTCTCCATAAGGGTTTTCTAAACAAATAGGTATTTCTTGAGTCGGTTGGGCAGGAGGGAAGAGGACAAGTTTTTGGCTATGTGTGCCATTGGACATAGTCATATCACCAGACCGACAGCTAATGAAGGCGTATGTTGTGGCTAGCCAAGGGCGGCCAAGAACCACAGGGTGTCCTGGTTTGGAATATGATTTATAATAGATGACTAAAAAGTCTACTGGATATTCCCAAGAATCTAGAGTGACTGTGACATCATCTAGACTTCCTGCAGGGCTAATGACTGACTTATCTGCCAACTCGATCATGGTTTGGGTTGGTCTTAACTAGTTGATTTAGATATTTTTCATAGTGTCAAAAGGAATTACATTAATAGCTACACCCAAATCAATGAGTGTGTTTGGTAGAGAAATGCCATTAATTTCAATAGTGACAACTGGATTCCCAGGGTCATTATATTTGTATGGCATTTCAGAAATAAATTTAGATAAATTCCCACTACCTGAACAAGGGGAGGTTCCTTATTCTTCCTTCCTAGTTTCTTAATGCAATTATCCCTTATGATTTTGGCGTATATAGGGATATCCTTAATGGCTTGCAGCAGAGGTATTTTTATACACACATTTCGTAATTCATCTTCTATATCTCTGTGCAAGGGTGGGTCGGTTTTCTTCACTAATAGTCTTTCGAGGTAAGGTGGGAGATTAATTTGTTGGGGTACTCGTATAGACTAAGAAGTGATTGGAATAGGAGGGGAGGTCTCTTCTTCTGTAGGGTTGGTTTGAGTGTTTTCTTCCTTAGAATGATTATCATTTTCTTCCTGAATTATTACTACAGGATCTGATTGGTTTACAACTTTCCTCGATCGCAGTTGAATTTCATAGGTGGGAAGGGTTTGAACTTATGTATTCTGCACAAGGTGGGTGGGTCGATTATTGGGGTTAGGGACTGGCTGGGGAGGGATTGTTGTTGGTCTCGGAGGATTGTGGGCAGCTTGGTTTTGTGGTTGTTGATTGGCATTTATAGATACTTGTTGTTGTTGATTAGGGTTCAAGGGGGTTGTAAATTGCTACTGTATAGGAGGTGGGAGTAAATCTTGTATCTGTGGTGGGTTGAATCCAGGTAGTAATTGGGAAATGTTTACAGGGTACTGTGGATATGTAGGGTAAGAGGGATTTCCATACATAGGTCCCCTCCAACCTTGTTGTGAAGGTTGATTTTGTTGATGTGTCCATTGTGGATAGGTCATTGGGGAAGGACCCCATTGTTGTTGTTGATATTGTGCATTAGGATCATAAAATGTATTGGGATTTTGGTCTCTCCAGGGTCTTCTAGAAGGGTATGGTTGTTCTTGTGAGACTCCTCATCCCCTATACATGGATTGTATCTCAAGCAAGGTTGGACACTCAGATGTGGGGTGTTCTAGTGTACACAGACCACAAATTTCTGTGACATTTAATGGGCATTCTTTCTCACTGTGCTTCTTTCGGCATCTATGACAAAATATTGCTAAAGCAGCCTCTTCTTCTTGTTTCTTTTTCAGTTTCAGAGTATCTAACTAGTTACTGATTGTGCTCAAGATGTTTGTTTTAAATTTCTCCAATAAGTTTCCTAATTCAGTTCTGGTGACAGTCCCTGAGCTTTGTTTTTTATTTCTTCTAAAAGTATCTCTTGGTCCTTTGCCTGTTTTAGCTTGTCCTCTTGAGTATCTCCTACACTAATCTGCAATTTCTGAAAAAGGCTTTTGGTGTACATCTCCTGAACTCAACAAGTTTAAAACTTCTATGCAATCATCTCTGATACCTTTCAAGAATACAGTTCTTACTACAGTTGGGTCTGTGGTGAATAGTTTTGACTTCTGATAGTTGTATAAGAACCTTTCTAAGTAGTCTTCAGGGCTTTCATCTTTTGTTTGTTGCATTTTAAAAATGTCATTTTTAACATAATCCTTACAATAGTCTTGGTATTTTCGTAAAAATGTGTCTTTCATTTGATCCCAAGAGAGGATTGTATTTTCTCCTAAGCTCACGAACCATCTTAAGGCTAAATCTTTCATTGTAGCAGGAAAGAGCTTAAGTTTTTGGGCATCGTCTGAGTAGTTATAGCTTCTACATAATATGTCAAACTCGAATAAAAATAAATCTGGATCTTCAGTTGACATATCTCTGAAAGTGGGTAACGATGATAGTGGGATATTCTTCATGTTGATGTTTCTGGAAATATCCAATATTGGAAACCCAAAAGTCTCGGTCTTTGTGGCTGCATTTCCTTCTTCTTCTTCCATTCTACTGATGGATGGTTCAGAAACTGGATTTTCTGTGTCTCCTAAATGTTCAGTAGACTCACGTTTTGCTTGTCCCAATACTGATTCTTCCGTTTTAGGTTCTCCTTCTGGAGCCTCACTGGCTCCCCTTGAATTTTTTGTTGGTGGAATTTTTCCTGCACCAGTGTCAGTTGGATTAGTGGGGGGGGTTGTTTTTGAATATTTGGAGCTTACAAATCTACCCTTATTATCTCTATATCTATGCATAAAATGGAAATTTGATTCTTTCACTGAATTAAAATCCTAGTTCTATCTAGAAGGTAAGAAGGCAACCTGGCTTCAAAGAACCCCAATGGCTCTTCACTCACGTCTTAAACGTTTTATCCTCCTCCCTCAAGCATCCTTAAAAACATTAAAATTTATACAAATAATCTAAGCTAAAAATCACTTCCTACCGTTTGCAACTCCCCAACAACGGCGCCAAAATGTTGTGCTACTTATATGTTTAGTATAATGCACTCATTAATTATCAATCCGGGATTCGTAATCAATAGAGTTACAAGACACCAATAAGAAAGGTAAGTTCTAATGTCATGAGTATAGAACTGAGCTAGATTATGCATGCTGGAAACAAATCAAAATAGAAAACTACAATGCACTTTGGTTGTCTTTCACAGAGAGGCTATCTACTCCAATATGGCACATGCAAGTATGAGATGGAGTTGGTTTGACAGATCAAATCTACTATCTGACCCAGAAAACTAACTATGCAATCCACACTTCTAAAAGGGAAATCACACATCAATCATCAAGACATAGCATGGGTAGTTCAATAGTCAATATACTGAGTATGTTGTGGTTCATAATGTGTTGTTGTGGACTTCACTAGTTCTCCTTCAAATATGTCTGACCACTGTTGCCAACATTCATGTCTATGAAATAAAATCAAATTCATAAAAACAGAGCATATGCAAAAACAGAGAAAGTAAATATCTCTAAGCAATAATATAATGGAAATCCTAGTTTAAGTTGTACTGATATCATCTAACAGATTTAAAGATTCAGCTAATTTAACATTTACACTACTGAAAACAAATGCTAATGCTAATCTACGAAGATGTTGACCTTTGTTGGGCGGTGGGCCCTTGCCACTTCAACGGGTCACCTGTTGAAGTCTACAGTAAGCTTGTCTTCAACCCACACATTATTATCACTCAAATCTCAAAACATAACATCAAACTTTTGTTAACAACTCAACTCATATTCAATCATAGACAATCAAGACATGGAGATAAATGGCATTCTTCTATTAGTCTTCACTCAAAATATGTTCTATAGTATCACATGATGTTTCACATGTTGGTGATATGATAACTCTCCTACACTTCCACCATCATTTCCACGGCTATTTAACGGTCTTAGTCGTGAAACACAAGGAGGTGAAGTGATTTTCAAATCATTCAAATGTTTAAATTTAATTATTCGGTTACATATTTTAGCTTCATCCTCATGACACGAAGTGCATGAGGATGAGGAAATCAACAAACTATTCTAACATAGCCTTGCTAAAGAAAATAAACATCCACCAATTGTCTTGGGCGATCTGGAGATAAACTTAGTACATTCGGCTCTCTATATTGGTACCGGATCGTGACAGGTAGATGGTATCGGATCACAATGTTCAGGGGATCAAATTTTGCTCAATTTTCAAAGTGCTCAGAATGCGACGAAAATAGTGCCATTGCGTCCGTTTCATCTTCTTGATTCCGGCGGTATATTTACTTTCTCAAACGGAGTCCGTATGGAGAAGATATCGCGATCTGTTCACCAAGCCAAACAGGGAAAAATTTTGGATGCTGACTGTACATGTCTGTACAATCTGTACGGTGACGTGGCAGGACCGTACAGGTCGTACGGTGATGATGTGGCAGTTTTTTATTGCTTGGTTGCTGGCGAATTAGGTGGAGACACGTGTCCGGTTGGTGGCAAGTAATATGAGGACACGTGGCCCAATCCCTGGGTGCCACGTGTCCCCCTCATTATTGTTTATTTGGTTGTATAAAATTGTATTGGCAGTTTGTGGGGTTCGACCCCCGGACCTCCCCCCACACTAATGCCTTCGCGAACCTTCGCTAGCCATTACACCACCGTTTGTTCCTTGTTATCATTACGGGAAACATTCTATTTATGTTTGATGTGTTGTATATCGGGCGGGGGGTCAGGTCGGGGCTAAGCCCCGACCCATGGTCGTTTTGTATTACATATGACCCAACATATAACATATAGCCCGACCGTTTGGCGTGCGCGCAAATTGCATTGTATTTCATTGTATTGAAATGCATTGCATTGTAATGTATTTTATATATATACCATGTGTATGCGTGGGGTTTGAAACCACGACCCGTGGGTCTATGTAACCGTGTTTTAAATGTTGGCGCGGGACCCAAAACGGAAGTTGCATGGTTTTCAAACGGTTTAACCACCATTTTTGCCCAACGCGAGGTCACATGGCCATATGCCCAGATGCCGAGGCGGTTAGGGGCTGGAGGCGCCTTAACCATCCTACGATTTTCATCGTTGGCGCGGTTGCGCCCGGTGCTGGGTTTTTACACTTCAAAGAGCGTGTGAGCCAGGTTTGTCCAAGGAGGGTGCGAATTGTAGAACCAGAGATAGCAAGCTTGAAGAGGGAGACTTCCAGGAGGCCTAAATTCTTCATTTTTCGACCGATTGAGGTGTCGAAAGAGCCCAGACAGGGGTTTTGGGACGCTGGGAAGCCATTGGAGCAGTCGGTTTGTCAGTTTGATCATTGTAAGACATGTTTTTGAGCACTTTTGAGCAATTAATAATAATGATCCATTGGAAGCTGGACCAGGAGATGTAGCCCATAAGAGGGG
>ML786701.1:0-40388 GCA_009831015.1 Picea engelmannii | reverse complement strand
TTGGGAGTCCGTGGGGTTCGACCCCCGGACCTCCCCCCACACTAACGCCTTCGCGAACCTTCGCTAGCCATTACACCATCGTTTGTTCCTTGTTATCATTACGGGAAACATTCTATTTATGTTTGATGTGTTGTATATCGGGCAGGGGGTCGGGTCGGGGCTAAGCCCCGACCCATGGTCGTTTTGTATTACATATGACCCAACATATAACATATAGCCCGACTGTTTGGTGTGCGCGCAAATTGCATTGTATTGCATTGTATTGCAATGCATTGCATTGTAATGTATTTTATATATATATACCATGTGTATGCGTGGGGTTTGAAACCACGACCCGTAGGTCTATGTAACCGTGTGTTAAATGTTGGCGCGGGACCCAAAATAGAAGTTGCATGGTTTTCAAACGGTTTAACCACCATTTTGCCCAGCGCGAGGTCACATGGCCATATGCCCAGGTGTCGAGGCGGTTAGGGGCTGGAGGCGCCTTAACCGTCCTACAGTTTGCACCATTGGCGCGGTTGCGCCCGGTGCTGGGTTTTTACGCTTAAAAGAGTGTGTGAGCCAGGTTTTTTCAAGGAGGGTGCGAATTGTAGAACCAGAGACAGCAAGCTTGAAGAGGGAGACTTCCAGGAGGCCTAACTTCTTCATTTTTCGACCGATTGAAGTGTCGAAAGAGCCCAGACAGGGGTTTTGGGACGCTGGGAAGCCATTGGAGCAATCGGTTTGTCAGTTTGAGCATTGTAAGACATGTTTTTGAGCAATTTTTGAGCAATTAATAATAATGATCCATTGGAAGCTGGACCAGGAGATGTAGCCCATAAGAGGGGTGAACTCCTTTATCAATTGTTGTGCACATGTGTTTATGTTCAATGTTTATGTTGTTGTCTATGTGTATTTTTCATAAGTAATCCTTAATTTATGTGTTGCAAATTGATCATGTTGATTTAAACACATAACATTTCACTTGCAATAAGTTTTCAAGTTTTTCAAGTCTTCTTCATTTTTAGATCACACAACAGTGCATGAATGGTGGTACCAGATCATGACAATCCACGGTCGTTGGTACAAGATCACAACAAATGAGATTTTAGTACCGAATGCATTTGGTACCGGATTGAGACAGTGGCAATCTTGGTGCACATGTACTGGATAGCTGAGCTAGTACAGGAAGGCTGGATTTATCTAGAGGTCAAAGATTATACATGGAAAATTGAAGCATTAGTACATGAAATATTTAATTCCTTAGCTCAATAAACCACAAGATGCATGAATTAACCATACTTTAACTTATGACCTTATCACTGGCTAATGGTAGCGTTCTTGTCATTCACCCAAGATTTAGGTAAGCAAAAAAGGTATAGATGAAGAGTATAATAGGGTAATGGGGATGTCAATTTCGGGTCTCAACATTTAGCTCAGACCTATATGGGGTTGAAAGCCAACAGATGGACGTTGTGACCCAAACTAGGGGCAAAGACATACCAAATACTTGCACCAGGGACACCCTGAAAGACCTAAACCCAAGTGGATCTTATCTTTCCACCTAGTTGTTGACTTTTGGAAGCCCATGACATCACCTTTGTGACCCTAGACATCATCCACAGTCAGGGTTTGAATTTTTTAGGAAAATTGAGTGCTAGTTGGCATGTCTGACAACATTCAGATCCTTTGGAGGCCAAACATTCTGCATGTGAGGCCTAATCTTCCACCCTAGGGGCCTAGCGTCACCATTGGAGATGATTTTAGGGTTTAATTAACTTCATTTATGTTAAAAATGGATTTTTGATGTAATTTGTCCTTGTCGGCCTTTTTATGACCTAATTTTAATTAAAGGTCATTGACACTATATAAATAGAGAGAAAATACTCTCATTTTTTTCATCATCACTCATCACACAAGTTGTGTGGTCTGAAATTTGCGCCTTTTGGGGGGGTTATTGGCTAACATTCTAGGCACACTTTCTCTTAGAGGATAAATTTTGCAACCTGGATCATTTCTTGGAGGCGTTACTTGGCATTCTAGGGTTTTATGGCTTGATTATTCTTGTTGAAGTAAGTAAATCTACAATTATTCATTTTTTTTGAATGGTTTATGGTAAATTTTCTCATTCATGTCAAATATTATGAAATTGCTTGCTTGAAAAACCCTAGGAGTAAAGGACTTAATTTGTTGATTCTTTACTCTTCATTTGCTAGACCTTGCTAAGAAGATTTTGACCTAGGTAAACTTCTAGAGCCCTAAATATTAGCACTTTAGAAGTCATTATCTATTCAACCGTTGCTTCAAGTATCTTTCAATAGTCTAAGGAGGGATATTTTTCTAGAGCATAAAATTGCTTTCACTCTAGCAAGTTTATCCTTAGGGTTTCGATGTTTGAGTCCTTGAAGAGCCAACACCTCCTCCATCCATCTCTTATCCTTAGGTAAATATAATCATTATGTCATTTCTCCCAAGATAAAATCGTCATATATAGACTCCATTACCCTATAAAGGCACTAGTATACTCACTATAGTGATTGATTGATCCAAACAACTCTCAAATTATCTTCCTTGAAACATTCACTAACTTATACTAACCTTAAACTATAATAATTCATTGAACAACTTGTTGTTGTTGAAAAATATTGCTATAGCCATCTAACAACATCAAATTTATCTCAAAAGTGACATTAAAAGATGATTAGATATTGCCAATTTTGTTTCTGACAAGTAGTTATCATTTTTCCAATTTAAAGTTATATTTCCTTGTCTTTTTCAAGCAAATTCAACAAATAATTATTGTGGTTGTTAAAAAATACTTATTGTTGTTGTAAATAATTACTTTACTGCAATTTTATATCAGATTACTTATTTTTTAAAGGTTCATGGTCTTATGAAGCACTAACATCATTTGGTACTTGGAAGTTGCCATTTTTTCTATTTGTTGTCTTGTTTTGGGCAGGTACACCTTATTTACCTTTTTGCTTCATCTCTATAGACACAAAGAACCTTTAACTTGAGTGACCTGTGAGAGGGGGGTAATTTATTGTACCTTTTATCTTAGCCTTCCCAAACCCTCAAGTCATTGGGGACGTCTCCCCTAGGGTACTGTGACATAATCCTAAATAGAAAGAGGTTTCCTTCTAAGGTGACAGTGATACATCACTCCCTATTACACCAATATTTTCCTCGAACGACACTTTTTTGGTAAGCCGTTATCCAAAGCCTTTACTTCACAAAGCTTACCCAGCGACTCCACTGAGGGTGATTCCCTCTTTTCCCTTTGATGATCCCTAGAAGAATTATATGGTGACTCCAATAATGACAAATCCAACCATGGCCTCTCAATGGGACCCATGAAATTTTAAACCCTTAGATATGAATAAAATTATGGGTTACCCTCGACTAATGCCTCCGAGGTATGAAAATTGGCTCCCTATATTCATTGGTAATGATGGGGTTATAGTTGAAGATCATATGGATAATTTTTGGCTTTCTTTCAACTCCACCCTATCAGTGATGATGTTGAATATTTGGCGATGAAACTTTTCTCTGCCACTCTTCATTCCAATGCTAGGAAATGGTATGAGAGTCTCCCCAATACCAACATTACATCTATGGACCAATTAGAAGAAACCTTTCTCAAAAGTTGGAATATTAAAATAGAAGATATAAACATGATAATAAACAAACTTAATAACATAAATAAGAATGAGAATGAAATTGTTAGGGAATTTCAAGATAGATTTAGGGGGCTAGCACAATAGATCCCAGCAAGCTATCACCCGTCACATAACTTTATTCTCTTTATTTTCACCAAAGCCTTTATAGGACAAATTGGTTTCCCTATCAGAGATAAAGCTCCTAGAACAATCCAAGAAGTTTATGATATGGCTACTGGAATCGAAACCAACATCTCCTCAACCAAGGAAGAACAATCCTTTCTTCCAAAAATCGAGGTTAATGGACCCAAAGATACCCTAGATATTCCCAATGGAGTGACCTCCCTTGAGAGATATGTTAAAAAAAACCTGAAAGGTTTGGATCAGGACATCGATCAACAAGAGGCCGAGGAGAGGGATATTGATGAAGGTTATCAATCCCATGGGAAAGAAAAGGAATTTAAGGATGCTTCTACTAAGGATAATGAAGACATGATTGAAGAGTGAGAGCCTAAAGATGTAGGGGAAAATCACGAGTATGAGGCACTAATGCTTGATCCTCCATTTGATGAAGTTATCCAACGCTTTGACGCTACTGCACGGGAAGAAGTAAATATGGTAAGTAATTTCCCTTTCCAAGATTTTGATTATGCTATATTTTGTGATTTGGAAAGCAAAGAAGTGTTAGAGGAGCCCTTGGATGCTTTAATCCATTCGTGTTATGATAAATATAATGACACTACCATATATCTGGTCACCAAACTAGGGTAGTGGCTCTTGGTGGCATAGCCAAGAGAAAGGGGGTCTCATCACGAGCCAGCCTTCTCATCTCCGTGAAATGCTTGTGGGTAACACTATCACCTCTGGTCACCAAGCCACGAAAGTGTTCCCCAGAACTTCCCTTGAAGCATGAAAGAAAAATACCAAAAGAAATAAAACTAAGAATAAAAGGCATTGAATGGGATAGGAAACAGTGGCATCAATGATAAGGTGCAACTCTCCCTCTACAAAGGCACCCACAGGTAAGATATACATTTCCCCTTTATCACTTCACCCTATGCACAAACATGTCCCCCACACCACTTCACACACACTTACATGACCTACATTGGTTCTCACTTGGGAAACACCCCAAATGTAAGAAGGATTAGCCCAACCAGACATCCTCAGACCTTCTCCAAACCTGACTTGTTAAACTTCATAATGTCTTTGAGAATCTGTCTGGGTAAAAGGGGGTTTGATGCACATGTTTGGGTAATTTTATTATTAGATGTGATTGTCTTTGCTATTATCATTGTGGCTTATGAACCCCTAGAGGGCATAATTTTTGTTGTTGCGGGAATTTTCCCAGTGGACAGGTACATATGGGGGAATGATTAGCTCAGACCTATATGGGGTTGAAAGCCCACAAATGGATGTTGGGACCAAAACTAGGGGCAAATACATATGAGAGACTTGTACCAGGAATAAAGAAGTCGTTGCACCAGGGACATCCCGGTAGACCTAGACCCAGGGGGATCTTGTCTTTCCACCTATAAGTTGACCTTTGGGAGCCCATGAAATCACCTTTATGACCCTAGACGTCATCCACAGTCAGCGTTTGAATTTTTTAGGGTAGTTGTGTGCTAGTTGGCATGTCTGGCAGCATTAAGAGCCTTTGGAGGCCAAACATTTTGCATGTGAGGCCTAATGTTCCACCCTAGGGGCCTAACGTCACCCTTGGAGATGATTTTAGGCTTTAATTAACTTCATTTATGTAAAAAATAGATTTTTTATGTAATTTGGCCATGTCGGCCTTTTTATGACCTGATTTTAATTAAAGGTCATTGAAACTATATAAATAGAGTGAAAATTCTCTCATTTTTTTCATCATCACTCATCACACAAGTTGTGTGGTCTGAAATTTGTGCCCTTTTGGGGGGTTATTGGCTAACATTCTAGGCACACTTTCTCTTGGAGGCTAAATTTTGCAACTTGGATCATTTCTTGGTGAAGTTACTTGGCATTCTAGGGTTTTATGGCTTGATTATTCTTGGTGAAGTAAGTAAATATACAATTCTTCATTTGTTTTGATTGGTTTATGGTAACTTTTATCATTCATGTTAAAGATTATGAAATTGCTTGCTTGAAAAACCCTAGGAGTAAAGGACTTAATTTGCTACTTCTTTACTATTCATTTTTGAAACCTTGCTAAAAAGATTTTGACCTAGGTAAAATTCTAGAGCCCTAAATACTAGCACTTTAGAAGTCATTATCTATTCAATCGTTGCTTCAAGTATCTTTCAATAGTCTAAGGAAGGAGATTTTGATAGAGCCTAAAATTGATTTCACTCTAGCAATTTTATCCTTAGGGTTTCGATGTTTGAGGCCTTGAAGAGCCAACACCTCCACCATCCATCTCTTATCCTTAGGTAAATGTAATCATTGTGTCATTTCTTCCAAGATAAAACCGTCATCTATAGACTCCATTACCCTATAAAGGCACTAGTATACTCACTATAGTGATTGATTGATCAAAACAACTCTCAAACTATCTTCCTTGAAACATTCACTAACTTCTACAAACCTTAAACTATACTAATTCATTGACTAACTTGTTGTTGTTGCAAAATATTGCTACAACCATCTAACAACATCAAATTTATCTCAAAAGTGACACTAAAATATGATTAAATATTGCCAATTTTGTTTCTCACAAGTAGTTATCATTTTGCCAATTTAAAGTTATATTTCCTTGTCTTTTTCAAGCAAATTCAAGGAATAATTATTGTGGTTGTTACAAAATAATTATTTTTGTTGTAAATAATTAATTTACTACAATTTTATATCAGCTTACTTATTTTTTAAAGGTTCATGGTCTTATGAAGCACTAACATCATTTGGTACTTGGAAGTTGCCATTTTTTCTATTTGTTGTCTTGTTCTGGGCAGGTACACCTTATTTACCTTTTTACTTCATCTCTATATACACAAAGAACCTTTAACTTGAGTGACCTATGAGAGGGGGGGAATTTCTTGTACCTTTTACCTTAGCCTTCCCAAATCCTCATGTCACTGGGGATGTCTCCCCTGGGGTACTGTGACATACTCCTAAATAGAAAGAGGTTTCCTATTAAGGTGACAGTGATATGTCACTCCCTGTTATGCCAATCTTGTCCTCGAACGACACTTTTTCGGTAAGCCTTTATCCAAAGCCTTTACTTCACAAAGCTTACCCGACGACTCCACTAAGGGTGATTCCCTCTTTTCCCTTTGATGATCCCTAGAATAATTATCTGACAACTCCATTATTGACAAATCCAACCATGGCCTCTCAATGGGACCTAGGAAATTTTAAACCCTTATATATGAATAAAATTACGGGTTACCCTCGACAAATGCCTCTGAGGTATGAAAATTAGCACCCTAGATTCATTGGTAATGATGGGGTTATAGATGAAGATCATATGGATAATTTTTTGGCTTTCTTTCAACTTCACCCTATCAGTGATGATGTTGAATATTTGGCGATGAAACTTTTCTCTGCCACTCCTCATGGAAATGCTAGGAAATGGTATAAAAGTCCCCCTGATACCATCATTACATTTATGGACCAATTAGAAGAAAACTTTCTCAGAATATGGAATATTAAAATAGAAGATATCAACATGCTAATAAACAAACTTAATAACATAAAGAAGAATGAGAATGAAACTGTTAGGGAATTTCATGATAGATTTAGGGGGCTAGCACAATAGATCCCAGCAAGCTATCACCCGTCACACAACGTTCTTCTCTTTATTTACACCAAATCCTTTTCAGGACAAATAGGTTTCCCTAACAGAGATAAATCTCCTAGAACAATCCAAAAATTTTATGAGATGGCTACTGGAATCGAAACCAACATCTCCTCAACCAAGGAAGAACAATCATTTGTTCCAAAAATCGAGGTTAATGGACCCAAAGATACCCCAGACATTCCCAATGGAGTGACCTCCCTTTAGAGCTATGTTAAAAAAAACCTGAAAGGTTTGGAGCAAGACATCAATCAACAAGAGGCCGGGGAGAGGGATATTCATGAAGGTTATCAATACCATGGGAAAGAAAAGGAATTTACTCATGCTTCTACTAAGGATAATGAAGACATAATTGAAGAGTGAGAGCCTGAAGATGTAGGGGAAAATCATTAGGATGAGACACTAATGCTTGCTCCTCCATTCGATGAAGTTATCCAATGCTTTGACACTACTGCACGGCAAGAAGTAAGTACGATAAGTTGTTTCCCTTTCCAAGATTTTGATGATGCCGTATTTTGTGATTTGGAAAGCAAAAAAGTGTTAGAGGAGCCCTTGGATGCTTTAAGCCCTTCGTGTAATGATAAAGATAATGACATGGTTAATAATATTGATGAATTTATACATGGCAGGAAACGTAAATGGGATGTGATTTGGTATGATGAGGATCCCATTTAGGACATTGAGGGTCATTTCCAATTGTTTCCTTTACAACTATCATATGAGGTTACTAAGGATTTCGACATATGGCAACAAGAAGATGATATATTTACAAACCCTTTCCAAACACCCAAGGATGACCTAGTTCTATGTTTTCTTGATGATTTTCGGTCATACCTTGAGGATTTTGATCAATATTCCTTTGAGCATTTGGATTTATTATATGAATAAAATTATCAACCACCATTGTGCTCAGATTTTGATAAGAGTGAGGACATTGCTTGCCTAAAGAAGGATACTTGTGACAAGATTTTTCAGCCTCCTTCAATTACTTTACTTCGCTATGTCACCAAGGTTGTAGTTGGGAAACATGTCCCTTGTCTTGAGTTTCCTCTGGGGCAAATCATTCTTTTAGAATTCAAGGGTAGGTTTAATACCTTAAGAAGTAGTTTATTATCTCATGTTTTCAGCCTTCCATTAGGAAATTGTTAGGCATCCTCTAGGTTCTTACTAGTCCCTTTCCAAACCTCAGTATGTGAAGACGTCCAAGGTATCCAACCTTTAGACTATTTGTGTCATTATTTTGAGCCTCTGATTTTTTGTGATCCCTTTCTGAGATGGATTGAGCAATTTCCTAGAAGTGTTACTTGGCACAATTTTTTCCCTCCCTCTTGCCTCCATGAGCTAGACTTTACAATTTATGATGATGTAATACATGTTCTAACTCATGTTATTTTTGTGCTTAACTTTTCATTGTTGTGTTTATGATGAAGCATAGAGGCAGGTATTATGAGATATTTCTAGGATGGTTTCACTGGTTATTTGAATACACCTAGCATTCAACCAATAGGTGAGTAGAGGTAGGTAGGCATGTGCATCCATTGTATATACCATTGCATTTCATGTTATCATAATTGCAATTTCGTTTGTCATATTGTATTTCTCCATTATGCATTCTTACTTTATATCACACATGAACAAGGGGTGATATCACCACCCTAAGGATTATTGATGCATTTTGATGAGATATAGCAGGCACAGGTCATACCAGAGATGTTGAGGTTCTCATGCACTCTACAGTGAGCACATGTCCCCGAGTTGGAGCCAGATGTTATCCCCTATCATAGGGATAACTAAGGATATCATGTCTCGAGGCCCACAGGTCTTAGACATGGAGTGTCGAGAGCCGGATCACTTGAGCATAGCCCCAGAGGGCCCATCTTTTACCCAGTGCAGCCCAATTATCAGAAGCAATGGTATCCATCCCACCATCCTAGTCCTGAAGTAGTAGTAAGTCTTGCTCCATGAGGTAATGAGTCTACGTATCATGGTATGTGTCACTCTTATTATTGAAGCACTTGAATATGGTTCACTGAATTCTCCTTCATTTCATAATGTTTTCTTTGAAATTATGCTCTTTAACGTGTTCATACCTGGGAGGGTCACATGATTCCCTCGTAAGTTGGTCTCCCTTTAGGATGGGTTGCAGTTTGTTGGGTCTATGAAAGTTCATCTTCCATTCCCTCCATACTTACCACTTTATATAGTCAATCCTCTCATTTTCCCCCACCTTGGCTTAGGCATTGGATTTTCCACACTAGAAAGAATTGTACCTTGCCTTGTGTGAAGAAGGGGCTAAAGGCCTAGAGGGTAAAGGTAGATGGCAAGAGTTAAAATCCAAAATGAAACCTTTGAGATGATTCACCCAGGGATTCCCGAGAAAGAAATAAAAATCTTCTTAGTAATAAAAGGGAACCCATAATATAAATCAAAACTCAAGGTACTAGTTGGTTGATGGGAGCTCTCATCATGAGTTGGCCTATTAGGACCATGGGCATGTAGTGGTATGACACTACCATCTATCTGGTCACCAAACCAAGATAGTGGATCTTGGTGGCATAGCCAAGAGAAAGGGGGTCTCATCACGAGCCAGCCTTCTCATCTCCATGAAATGCTTGTGGGTAACGTTATAACCTCTGGTCACCAAGCTAGGATAGGGTCCCCCAGCTCTTCCCTTGAAGCTTGAAAGAAAAAGACTGAAAGAAATAAAACTAAGAATAAAAGGAATTGAATGGGCTATGAAACAATGGCATCCATGATAAGGTGCATCTCTCCCTCTATAAAGGTACCCACAGGTTAGATCTACATTTCCCTGTTATAACTACACCATGTTCCCAAACACTTCCCCCATGCCACTTCACACACACTTACATGACCTAGATTGGTTCTCACCTAGGAAACACCCCAAACTTAAGAAGGATTATCCCAATAAGACATCCTCAGACCTTCTCCAAACCTGACTTGTTAAACTACATAACATATTTGAGCATGTGTCTGGGTAAAGGGGGGTTTGATGCACATGTTTGGGTAATTTGATTATTAGATGTGATTGACATTGTTATGATCCATGTGAATTATGAACCCATGGAGGGCATACTTGTTGTCACTGCAAGACTTTTCCTGGTGGACAGGTACATATGGGGGAACTATTAGCTCGGACCTCCATGGGGTTGAAATCACATAGATGGACGTTGTGACCCCAACCAGGGGCAGAGAGATACCAGAGGCTTGTACCATGAATAAAGAATGGAGTTTCACCACGGACACCTTGGCAGACCTAGACCCAGGAGGATCTTGTCTTTCCACCTAGACATTGACCTTTAGGATCCCATGATGTCACCTTTGTGATCCTAGACGTCATCCACAGTCAGGGTTTGCATTTTTTAGGGAAGTTGTGTTCTAGTTGGAATGTGTGGCAGCATTCAGTGCCTTTGGAAGCAAAACGTTCATCATGTGAGGCCTAATGTTCCACCCCAGGGGCCTAACATCACCCTAGAAGGGCATGATGTCACCCTTGGAGATGATATTAGGGTTTAATTAACTTCATTTATGTAAAAAATGGATTTTTGATGTAATTTGGCCATGTCATCCTTTTTATGACCTAATTTTAATTAAAGGTCATTGAAATTGTATAAATAGAGAGAAAATACTCTCATTTTTTTCATCATCACTCATCACACAAGTAGTGTGGTCTGAAATTTGTGCCCTTTTTGGGTGTTATTGGTTGAAATTCTAGGCACACTTTCTCTTGGAGGCTCAATTTGGCAACTTGGATCATTTCTTGGTGAAGTTACTTGGCATTATAGGGTTTTATGGCTTGATTATTCTTGGTGAAGTAAGTAAATATGCAATTTTTCATTTATTTTGAATGGTTTATGGTAAAAAAAAAATTCATGTAAAAGATTATGAAATTGTTTTCTTGAAAAACCCTAGGAGTAAAGGACTTAATTTGTTACTTCTTTACTCTTCATTTGCTAGACCTTGCTAAGAATATTTTTACTTAGGTAAACTTCTAGAGCCCTAAATACTAGCACTTTAGAAGTCATTATATAGTCAATCATTGCTTCAAGTATATTTCAATAGTATAAGGAAGAGAGATTTTGCTAGAGCCTAAAATTGCTTACACTCTAGCAAGTTTATCCTTAGGGCTTGGATGTTTGAGGTCTTGAAGAGCCAACACTTTCTCCATCCATCTCTTATCCTTAGGTAAATATAATCATTGTGTCATTTCTTGTAAGAGAAAATCGTCATCTATAGACTCCATTACCCTATAAAGGCACTAGTCTACTCACTATAGTGATTGATTGATCAAAACAACTCTCAAACTATCTTCCTTGAAACATTTACTAACTTCTACTAACCTTAAACTAGACTAATTCATTGACTAACTTGTTGTTGTTGCAAAATATTTCTACATCCATCTAACATCAACAAATTTATCTCAAAACTTACATCAAAAGATGATTAGACATTGCCAATTTTTCTTCTAACAAGTAATTATCATTTTGTCGATTTAAAGTTATATTTCCTTGTCTTTTTTCAAGAAAATTCAAGGCATAATTATTGTGGTTGGTACAAAATACTTATTGTTGTTGTAAATAATTACTTTGCTCCAATTTTATATCAGCTTACTTATTTTTTAAAGGTTCATGGTCTTATGAAGCACTAACATCATTTGGTACTTGGAAGTTTCCATTTTTTCTATTTGTTTTCTTTTTCTGGGCAGGTACACCTTATTTACCTTTTTGCTTCATCTCTATAGACACAAAGAACCTTTAACTTGAGTGACCTGTGAGATGGGGGGACTTTCTTATACCTTTTACCTTATCCTTCTCAAACCCTCAGGTCACTGGGGGCGTCTTCCCTGGGGTACTGTGACATACTCCTAAATAGAAAGGGGTTTCTTATTAAGGTGATAGTGATAGGTCACTCCCTATTACGCCAATATTGCAGCCACCTACCTTAGGCTTTGGGAAAGTATAGATTGTGCAATAATAAAAACAAAAAAGAATCAAACGAAAAACTTTGATGAAAAGAACTTTAAACTAAAGCACACCTTCATGGATTGCAAACTAGACCAATTGTAGTAAGTGATCTTTATTGAAGCGATCAAAATCTATGTTATTCAAATGAAAACAAAAGAAAGAATCTGATTTATTGCATTCAAAAAGGAAGTAAAATAACTATGTTAATCTTATTCCTACCCTATCCTACTCTGGCTAAAAGAAGGCTAGGTGTAAGCGTACTGCGAGTGGAGAAAATCAAGCAACTCCAAACCCACGATCATATGTTCGTTGAAGTTCAATTGTAGAGAGTGAAGTAGTGAGGGATGAAACAATGGAAGGATTCACTCACACAAATCTCCCCCAAACAAATTGAATTTGATGGTGTTATTGTTCATGTGAAATGCGAACGTGTAGGATTCCTCCAACCAATATTCAACTATGTCATAAAATTTACAATGATCATCAAAGGGTTGTTGGAAGGAATTGGAAGGTGAGTGACAAACCTGAAGAGACTTATAAATGAAACCGGAGTGTAATGTACTTTGTGAGAGTGTCTTGGAGTGGGTGGCATCATTCATTCCAAGGGTATAAGTATGACAATGAGTACCTGACATGATCATCATTTGAAATTGGAGTGTCTAATTATGATGCAAATATCCTTGGGTTCAAATTTGATATACTCTACATGTTGAGGGGAGAGTTGATATCTCATTGTTCAAGAGAAACATTGCATGAAAGATGACTCCAAAGCTTCTCACGTGACATCAATGAAATCATGTGAAGAGTGTTGGAGCATTAAGATAACATCCAAAGACAAGTGATGCATCTGTCCCTGAGGAATAACAAGTAATTGTGGAGTAGATTGAGGTGATAGTGTTTCTTGGATCAGCTCAATGTTTCTTGTACGTTGCATAGTGATAGGATGTTTGTTTGTTGTGATTTATTTATGAGTACTAGAAAACTCATGGTTCTCTACATACTTTATATTTTCAATGATTAACATATGTGCATCGAGGTCAGAAATTTCAAATTGTAAAGGATCAAAGAATGATAAGTTGGTACCCACACTCAATTTCGGAAAAGAAAAGTAGTCACCAAAAATAGGATCATTAAGATTAAAGTGTGATTCAACATGTTTCAGAAATTCATATTGTGAAGGATTAAGTGTCATAGATGGACGACCATTAGGAATGAATGATTGGTCAATCATGGCTAAGCACTCTTCTTGGTCTAGTTTAGCATTTGATGTTTCACCATTAAAAGGGCAATGTGAAGAGTGTAGTGTGGGATAAATAGATGGATGCTCATGTAGGTGACTTTCATCTAACATATTTGTATAAAGGGAATGAAAAACTTCGGATTCTGAAGATGACATGATTTCTTCAGTGAGGGATTTGTCACAAACCACAATATGTTCATGATTTTATGAAGGGGGATTGTTAAATGGTTCACACTTCGAGTCTATGAGGTTCACGATTTATGGTAAAAATTCCCCCATAGTTGTAATAGAGTGTTTATTAGAGATTGTGAACCCCTTATATTTAGTGGCCAGACCTAAATTTCATGAATTAGAGATGGCTTGATCATCTAGGTCACACCTTTCAGGATCAGAGACAAGATAGGCAAACCAATTTGGGATTAGTTAGTCATATAGATTTTTTTTCGATCCGATGGATTTCTTTAAGTTCATCTAAGAGTTCATCATATACATAATCTTCATGAGCAGCGATAAACATTTCCATAAGTTGTTTCCATGTATAAATAGATCTTGGTGGCAATGTCCTAAACCAGGTTTTAATTCACCCTTCGAATGTGAGGATGAATAGTCGACATGATTCATTGTCTTGAACAATCTTAAGATTTCGTCAAGCGATGTCAAATCATTTGAGATACGTGAATGCAGAGACATGCCCTTCACCATCAAATTTGGGATTTGACAAGAGATTGACTATCTCGATTGAGATGGCCTCAGTAGGTCTCGGAAGACTCAAAGGGTCATCATACACAAAGGTATGGAGAGGAGTCATGGGCTGGTTAAAGTTAAGTGAAATGACTCCACATGGGTAGGATTGTCATCTGACCCTCCTTCTAGCACAAATTCTGTTGAATCAAATTGATGGGTCTAAATTTACTCGACAACAGTAAGGGGTTGGGTTCTCCCCAGTAAGAAGTCCCAATTAGACCTCTCACCATTTGGGATCGGGAACCCATCCGGATTCTGGGTCGGAATCCATTGTTGGTTTGGTTTTACCGGTTGTGGTCAGATCCACTAATAAGGGTGAATGATGGGTGGTTCTGCAAACGGAAGATGTATATGAAGACTATGTAAATACAAATATATAATCTACTTATAACCTGCCCTATCCTAGATAGAAGCGAATTAATGTAAGTGAATGAGTTGTGACATGAAACTAACTCTACCAATAGCTTCAGCCAGATAGTAAAAATGAATAAATAAAGTCAGATAACACATGCACATGAATATATAACCATAATAGTCTAAGTCATTATATCCCATACATTGGAAGTTCATTCACTCAGGACATGTAATATAAGAAAGAGTAACAAAACTGCAAGAAAACATATATTGCGTCAGAATAGTCCATAAACAAACATGCTCTTACAACCCATGTGAACAACAAACATTCTACTTGAAACAGTTCACACCAAAACAACAACACATGTGAGTCCTTCTCTCTATCAAAAGTTGGCCCTAAGAGCTTCTCTGTATTAACAGTTTCAACAATAGTACACGAAAACTCTAAGGAAATCTCTCCAATTTTAGTTAACATTTTATTCACAAAGTAGTTCAGAAGTGTACAATGTTTGAAGAGCCAAAAGCCCCTTTCTTTGGGTACAATTTTTGTATTTAATGAGGTTCAATGTGACTCTTGGCCTTCCAACTACCTCTGTGACCTTTCATCTTCCAACTTTGTCCTTATCCTCTTTGTGATAATGAATAACAAACAAAATGGTTACATTTGGAATTTGTCTCCTAGAACTAGTGGACCATCACAGATTTTGGCTATATGTGTCTTCCACATCATGAAGACTCGCCTGGGCATGGGAACATCTTCGTCACATCTTCGTCGTCCAAGTTTGACAGTGTGAAGTTTCTAGATATCCTCTTCATCCATTTTCCTTAGATTTTATTTTTTGTTCCTCGTCACTATTGTATCTTTCGTTATTGTTCCTTCATCGTCTTTAGCTATAGATTGCATCATGAAAATATTGAGTGCGACCTTCCACCGCTCGGTACCTGACACCATCCAACATACAATGGATAAGAGTGACCCAAAATAAACTATCAATACTAATCATTATAATGCATATAACTTAATAATTAAATAATTGAAAAACTTCCTTGGATTCGATTCCTGGTTCCTTGCTCATGATTGAGGCGTTGCTTTCTTGGGGCTGCCAACAAAGTGCTAAATATTCAACTTGAAAAATGAATGCAAATGAATGCAATAGGTTAGGAATTTCTTAAAATCTAATCTCATAAATACCTTTCCAACAGTATAAAGAACTTGTACGCCTGAGTCAAAAGTTATGATCATTTTACGAAAACTCCTCTCATGCACACAGGACGGGTTTGAACGAACTCCTCCAATTTGCATCAAGGATTTTATGGGAACTCCTCCCATGTGCATCGGAGATCATCCCCGCAACTGATCTAGGTAGGTTTGGCGAAGTTCCTAATAACTTGTTATACATCCTCAATTGATTCTCCTTCTTCTTTCAGATATTATTCTCCTTCTGCTTTCAGATATTCCTGGTTTTTTTTTGTTTCAAAGTACCTCATGTCTCATCTATATTTCTTTGTGTTATTAGCTTCCATGATAGCTACTTTCTCATTATTCCCAAGTATTCCCAAGTGCAATAGCGCGAAGGAGGAAGCTCTTCCCCATCAAGGAGAACCTCAATTTCACTTCCGGATTGCAAGAAAACTTATGCGCAGTGCTATCATTGTTGTACTCCCCAAGATTTCTAGAAATAGGGTTATGTACAATGGTAATGCCTTCACATTTATCCTGAGACGTGCTTTGTTTGCCAAGAGAGGAATCACAGTAACACAATTACCAACTACCTTTGCCATGGAAAATAGGCTCAAACTCTAACATCTCGCAATCAGTGAACTCACCTATAACCTTTTGGCTAGTAGTAGGAACAGTGTCACTGACAGTGTTGGCGCTTGCACTTTATCCTTCGCTAATTTCTTGAATAGAACCCTAGATAGTTAACCTCCTTGGAAGAGAAACTCCTTTATCTACGTTTCTTTTATTTCTACCAGTGAGACTGAAGCCATCGCTCCGATTGCACAATTATCCATCCTTGGCCTTGAGTAGGTACATCAACGTTTTTTCATGTTTCTTCGCCATTACTTGCATTGTCGAATTTATAACGGTGGGCCTTGTTGGCAGTTTCTTCCATTTCCTCCATTGTTCAAGTCGGCAGACTTGTTATTAACTTTGCCGAAGCTATCGGCAGAATTCCTCTCAAGTTCGCCGAAGGCATCGGAGGCATTGTTATCAACTCTGTCGAAGCTATCGGAGGCATTACTTTTAAGTTCGTCGAAGGCATCGGGAAAGTTCCTTTCAAGACATCTGATAGCTTTGGGGCAGTTGCTATCATGGTCTCTGATGAGGAGCGGTGAATTTCCTCTGAAGTGTGTCGATGACTTCGGCCTACTTCTTATTAATTGTTCAGATGATACGAACTTAAAAATGAATGCATTTCTTATTTCACCAATTAGAAAGCATTGATTCTTGTGTATATGCATTTTGGCCTCCTTCAAAACCCTAAATTAATTATTGTGAGTTTTGGATAACATTTAAATTTGAATAATTTAATTGTAGGTCAACCATTTAACGATAAGCTAAATAAAATTTAGATTTAAATGAACTCCATTTAAATTCGGATTGAAATTAAGAATCATTTAAACTCAAAAAAAAAATGTCATATATCACTTAAGAATCATTTAAATTCGGATGAGCTAAAAAATGTCGGGTATCCCGCTAATGTAATGGTTGACGAGGTTGGTTTAGGCAAGAAATCCCTTGAAGATGATTTTAGTATTTCGGGTGTTGGATTTCAATTCCGTGAGTTGTGTTAGAATCGTAATAGTGGAAATCATCTAATTGGCCTATTTCTGGAAAGAAAAAAATATTTTGACGAACGCCGAAAAAATGCACTCAAAGTCATTTTTTAATGAAAGTTCAGGTTCCACATTCCATGCTTCTTCACTCAAAATTGAATCTGCCAGTTCTTGTTTCATATGCGATGTATAGGGTCTTATTTTATTCATTAACACTGCAGTGATGCATCAGTAGCATGAAATTATAAATCTGCCAAAACAACCAACTGATGTCCAGGGCACTTAGCACTGTGTAGGAGCCGGGAGGACCGAATTTCCTCCGAAGCATGTTTCAGATCCAGCGCAAGACCAATATATGTTGTGGTTAACCCATCCGATGCTAGACGTCACTTTCACAATTAATATTTCGTCATAAAATCAATAAATGCAAAGGAAACAAGCTAGTATGACATGCGCAATTAACGATGTTGGTGACACAGATAGGTTCGATTATGACTGCGATAATGAAACGGATCAGATGAGAGGGGTATCAAGTATTAGTTCTCCTTTTAGGCGTGGAAAACTTATTCATTAGAGATCTTAGGAGATTGACTGATGAGCACAACAAGAAGGATCTGAGCTAGGAGGAGGAGGATGAAATAGGCCTCAGAACAAAGGTGGGCCATGTTGACCTGGTCAGCATTGGCGAGAGGGAGAGGATCATCGACGACGAACTTGGTGATGATGAGGGGTCAACATCTCTATGTTGGTGCATTGGTGACATGAGAGGGAAGATTTCCAACAAGCACTGCATAGGCGAGGAAGAGGTGAGCGTCGACAATAAGTAATGTAAAGAAGCGAAAGGGAGGAAGCGCCATCGATATGTGATACGTCGACAGAAGTTGGTGAAAGGAATGTGTGCGACGAAGGTAATTGCGTGAACATCACCAATGTGTTGGTGTTGATCACACGTGCTTTGTCGATGAGGAAGACATGCGTTAGTGAAGTTTAGCCTAGGCGCATTGACGTGTCATCCAAGTTAGAAGGGAGGTGTCTTATGTATTGGTGAAGAAATCACTGGCGCACCAATGTGGATATGGAAGAAGGATGTACGCGTCGGTATGCTATGTGTCATCATAGGAAGAGGAAACTCATTGAAGTGTGGATTGTCAGTAGAAGCGATATGAGGAGGAACTACAAATGATAAGGCGGGAGAGTGTGAGGGAAACTCAGGATTAGTCATTTATAAGAGAGAGAGAGAGAGAGAGAGGGTCCTAGTAGGAAGAGTTGGAGGGGGGGTGTTGGAGAGGAATTTTGGATAAGTTTCGGGATCTACACCAAAACTAGGTCAAAGGGGTAAAATGATATGTGAGGGAGCGGATGCAAAGGATGTGTGACGGAGCACTACGTAGAAGGCGGAAAATGGTTATAAACGGTAGGGATTGGGGATATTTTGTCCACTTTTGTAACGGGTTTTGGGGGACACTTTGTCCATTGTTTGTAACGGGATTAACCCTATTAGTATGTATAAATATGTAAGAAAGGATATAGGAGGGGGGAGGGGAGAGTCAGAATGTGATATCGTACATAAGTTGTGATTTCTTTTTGGGTAAGAGAGTTGAGCAAGGGAAGAGATATGTAGTATGGCGAAAGAGTAAACTCGCATTGCAGCAGAATGGCTAGGCAGGGTTGGGATGATATTATTGCTACATCTTTTGTAGCACAGTGCATAGTTGTATGAAGCTATAAATACGTAATATAAGAATCCAGTGGTTGTGGACGTAGCCCAAGTTGGTTTAACGATGTAAATCTATGTGTTATGGTGTTTATATTGTTTCATGGTTTATGTTGAATGAATGGATCATATATGATGTTGTAATGTTGCGCATAGATTATAATTTATGACTTGATAATTGTTAACTATGAACACTGTGCATGTAAGTAAAGGGTTTGAGTGATGCCTCGCTTCCCCTCAGCACTACAGAACTTGGGTTACTGCAGCCCCTCTATATGCCTCGGATGAGACTTCACTTTCTCTGCAAGTGATGCCAAAAGGGTCGGTGTCTAAGGGTTTTGTTGGTATTTGATTGATTAACCCTGGGTCTACCCCATGCTCGCCAACAAATGGTTTCATTGTCAGGACTAAGAACTGTAATTAAGAGGAATGTTTTGGAGGCCAAATAGAGAATAAATTGAAGAATGGATGGAGAGAAAGCAGTGAATTTTTTCCAGAGAACAAAATAGAAACCCTAGGTTGAGCGAAGAACATTGGTTATAGAGTTATGTCTTCACAAATCTACATGAAATTTTCTTTGGTGAATTTATGATTATTTTGATTGAATGGTTAGGAAGTTTAATGGAGAATGTTGGGAGATATTGAGTTGAAGCGTTGAGAAGTTGGACTCTTGAACTGATCTGACAACTTAATACATTAAATAATAAGGTTTCTCGTGCAGTGGATTTCTAGTTGAACAATATACTGGGGGGTTATATTAAAAAAATTGCAGTAGATTGTACACAGTCTTACAATGTCGTGGAGAGGGAATTTTTCAAAGCTCCACGCAAAAGACATTTGAATGCATTAGCTACTTGGATAAATATGTTACTGTGTGAAAAGAATTTCATGACGATGGATTCGGATAACTAAGAACCTTCGTGCACATAGGGGAACAGGGGGATGACTGGAGGAAGGTCTGAGAGTGAGAAGGATGAGTGGAGGGACTAAGGATTCCTAGAGAAGATACTAAATCAGACAGAGAGATTGGAGTATTATGTTGTGGGAAAAGGTTTAGATACAACAAGAAGGAGGTTGTGGCTGGGAAAGGAGAGAAACACGGAGAATTCGAGGGTATTGACCCCTGCACAGAACTTCACATCACATCATATGGAGAGAGGAAAAGGAAAGAGAGAGATCCTTAGTACTACCACGCAGAAGAAGGAAGTCCATCTTACATCGGAATCTCCGACGAACCCATGATCCCTTGTGCGTCATTAATAATTGAGGTAGGAACCGGAACCGAGTCAAGAGAAATGGTAATAAGTGGAGGAAGTCAGAGAAATAGTCAAAGTAGCGAGAAAAACACAACAAACTAGAGCTACTCAACATCACCGAAGTTAAATATGGTGCAGAACAAAATGGCAGGGATAGATAATACATTGAGGATGCATGAATTCCATGGAGTTGGGTCAGAAGACCCAGAACAACATATGTTTGTATGTGTTGGAGGCAGACCAAAGTGGAAAGAAAGGCGATTTTGGGAAAGAAGGCATGCACGAGGAAAGCAACAACTGATGGGAGAACAACATGCATGCATGCATAGAAGACCTAACGACGGTAGGGTTAGGGTTTTGGTAATGTATTGTAATGGCTGAAGAACCAAAAACGTATAAATATAGATACTTAGGTATCATAAGAAGGAGAATTTGTGGATTGTTATGAAGACTAGTCGTTATTCTAGATAGTCGAAATATATGTAATACTTTGTTGTATGACCTATTTTTGTAAGATGTTGAGCTAAGAGAGGACGGAAGGGGGTATATTTTGAGGGTTAGATCACAAGTTGAGGAGCCTAGTGCGATCTAGTCTGCCTCATATAGATCTTTCCCAACTGAGAAGAATTGTAAAGAGTGCGGCGTTGTAATGAAGAAGTAATATAATAAAAGAGCGAAGAGCCAGATCTTTGTGGACGTATCCCAGGAGGGAGTGAACCACAATAACATCTGTGTTATGTGATTGAATGCATGTATTTCTTTATTGTCTTTTAGTAGTTATTGATAAGCTTAATGAATGAGTTGTTATATTGCCTTCATAAGTTGTAACAACAGTGTACTGCATTAACACGTTACAGTAGCACTCCCTTTACATAGTTATCAGATCTCTCGCTCAATCCTAGGCTGTAAACACATGAGTATTGAAGCCACTCATTAAGATTATCTCAAGTGAGACTGCGCAGTGCACCCTGTGCGTTGCGTTGCCTTATGGCTTACCGGGAGGGCCGATAGTTTTAGAGGCTTTGTTGGAAACCCGAACAGACATGAACCCTAGGTCAATAAACTTAGAAAGGAGATAAGAGAGAGTAACCAACAAATGGTTCTATTGTTGTTGGTAGGAACAGGAGAGGATTGAGTACATGAGATAGGTCGAGCAAGAGAAGAATAAAGAAAAGAAGAAAGCAATGAGCCATTAGAAGTGGATGTTGAGACCGTGGAATCCCAAAAAAGCTTAGATCGAAAGTTGGATAAGGAGAAAAGAGTTGGAGTTTGCACAGCAAGATAATAGAAACCCTAGACTAACACCCAACAAATATCTTGAGAAATACGTGTTTACTAATTTACACGAAGTATTTTTCTGTGATTTTCCACATTTGTTGCAGGAGTGGATACTAAGGTTGAAGGATAACCATGCAACGAACCGGATCCAACAGTTAGAGTGGACCCCGGTACATATCGAGTAGTTACAGCATGTGAACAACAAATTTAGCTGCGTAGTGATTTTTGGCTCAACAACATTGTGGCAGGATTTATAACAGAGTTTGCAGTAGATACATCGAATTCCTACATCACAGTGGAGCAAGAATTCCTGTGCAGACCATGAGGAAGGTACATTAGATCACTATATACTTCCATCAAGATACTGCTATATAACAAAGGTGTAATGACAATGGATTCAGAGAGATAAATTTCTCTATGTGCATGGGGGAAGGGGGGAAGCACTGACAGAAAGAGGATAAATGGAAGGAGGAAAGGATAAGGGAAAGAAGGAGGAACCCTTGGACCCGATCATGATGGATGACGACTAGATCAAGTGGATCTTGGCGACAACTGAAAAAATGTGTAGCGGAGTACCCTACCAATACAAGGTGAATACTAAGAAGAGAGTCGTAGCCACAAGGGAAGGCTTGGAGAGTGACAAAGAAGAGGTAGAGGATCTCCAAGCTGTGGAGCATATTGAACAAATCATGCACGCAACATATGAGAGGAAGACAAGAGGTCCAAGAACGAGAAGAGAAGGAAGAAATCCTATCCATATTAATGTCAGTGTGGAACCCATAAACCCATGTGTGACTAATACATCAAAGAGAACACCACCGTTTAGACACCTGAAGTTCGGAAGAAGTCAGATAGCAGGAAGTATGTCTACACAAGGAACAACAACTGGAGGAGCCAATTCAGACAACACTAGTCAAGTATCTACACCGCGCGGAGGTAGTAGTTTAGCGTTCAAAATGGTAGGGCACGATCCCACCATCAGGTTACAATAATTTTTAGGAGAAGCAGCAAAAGACCCTGAGAAACACTTGTTCATTTGTGCAAAGATCTGGGAAGAAAAACAGATCACTTATCAAGATACCAAACTGGCACAGTCAGCTATTGCGCTAAGAGACCGCACACTAGACCGGTACATGAGTTTAGACACAAACAGTACACCTGGTATGACAAGGACACTGACAGATATTAAGAAGTTATTGATTAATGAGTTCCAAAAGACGAGCTCAAAGGATCAATACATGAATGAGATGATAGAAATCCAACAGAAACTAGAAGAATTTGTTTGGTAAAATGACCAGAGATTCAAGAGACTGAAGGGAAAGTTGAAATATCTTATGACCGATATGCAACATCGGCACTTATTCATCAATTCACTGCTACCACACTTGAAATACCCATTGTGACAAAAAAAATTCTAGACACATTCAAAGGCTCTGCAGGCGGCCCTGCAACTGGAAGAAAACCAGTATCAGCAAACAGATCCATCCATTGAAGAACTAAAGGAGGATTTGAAGAACTTAACATTTCAGCTAAATTAGAATAAGAATAAGGATAAACGAGAAGTCGTTTGGTGTAGTACATGCAGGATGGAAGGACACCACAAGAACGGATTTCCAAAATTCATGCAGTATATGGCAGCCGGAATGCCAAATATGTTACCAACAGGAGGAATATGGTGCGAAATCTGCAAGAAATGAGGCCACGATCCATATCACTGCTCAATGATGCAATAATACCAGACAATCCCAAAGAGTTTGTATTGCAATTTTTGCAAGTCAATGGGCTACGATGACAAAGATTGTAGAAATATGGAGTTGATTAGAGAGAGGACATCAGATGCATACAAAGTGTAGGTAGAAATGATGACTGGGAAAATCGTACCTCAGTTTAATCAAGTTCCAGCTCCATACAACATTACGCAGCAGCAGTATAATACTACGCAGCAACCATATAATATCACGCAGCCACAATATAACGCAGCACAACCTCAATACAATACTGCGTAGTACAATCAGGCGCCTCAGTATAACGCGTCGAGAGGAGATCGAGCAAGCTACAGAGGTGGAGGACAAGCAAGAGGAGGTTTTGGATGAGGTAGAGGACCAGTGGTATGTCATAATTGTCAACAACTGGGACATTATGCAAGGGAATGGCTTCTTTCACCAGCAACTTGTATGTAATGTCGCGCATCGAACCATGATACAGAAGAATGTTCGACACTATTAGTAAACTTTCAATAAAATAGAAGCCAGAACAACCAGAAGGAGCACAGAGCGAAGTCCACAGAGGTCACAGAGATCAGTGAAACTCGGGAAGTGTTCGAAACTCACCACCATGGCACCACCAAAGCAAGAAGACGCAATTCAGACTGCCAGACAACCCAAAGTTAGAACCAGGTCACAAGTACAATTGGATGAAGGTGAACAACAGTCATCGTAGGTCATTAATGTTGAAGAAATCCCATCACCAGATACAACACCGGTGAACCCACACCTGTGGTGGAAGAAACCCAACAGCTAGCAACAGAGATCATGAACGTAGATATGCCAACCGAGGCACAAGAGAAACAGAACCTGGATGTAGAAACCCTGAAGGAGGTGCAACCAGAGAACATTGAAGCAACGTCGAGAGTTAATGGAACAACAAAGAATGAGGAAGCAACAGTTGAACCAAATGAATCTCAAACGACCGTATCAGAACATCCACCGGAAGGAATAGTAGAAGATGTCACAGGTTGGCCAGAATGGTATTCCAAAGTACAAGTAGTAGTCGCTGGAACCTCGAGCCAGCCACCACCAAAGAAAGACAAGCAGTAGGTACCTAGGTCACCTCGCAAGCAACCTGTCGCAGTCCTCGTTTTACCGCATATACCAAATGGGGTACGGGGGGAATCAAGCTTGCTAGGGCAGGTCGACAAGCTGAAATACTTGGATCATGATGTAGTAGACACAGACAAGTTCCCAGAATTTGCAAAGAGGGTATACTTACAAACCATGGGAGTGAATGCGGTTGGGGAACCGATTGATCAACCACTCCAATGGGAAACAGGATTGGAGAAAACAAGGATTTTAGGTCTATTGGATTTACCACACTTTGGCATAGGACAATATGCAAGCGGTTGTGTCAAACAATTGTTAGCAGTCACACATGGCAGGGACATTTGGTTGGACAAGCTCGTCTCGATAGATGTAGAGCTTATTGCGCACATCACAGGATTACCATCCTGGGGCATGGATCTTGTGCAATTCCTCGACGATAAGTCAAAGGAGAAAGCACTTGCAGAAGAAATGAAGAAGAAATATGGTACTGACAGGGGGACATGAGGAATCATAATCAAGAGGATCAATGATGCTGCAACACAAATGGTTGCAAAAATCTTGGCCTGCAAGATGCTAAGGAAATGTCATAGGGAGGAAGTTTCGGTCGGGGTCGTCGTAGTTGCAGCTCAGTGGGTCGAGGGCACAACACTTAGCTGGGCACCCTACCTCTTGATTTGTCTCTAGATGACTGCAAGGATACACAGGATCTAGGAACAGAATTTCACTACTCATGGCTACTCATGTTGATAGCTATCATGGGATGGAAGGAACCGAGTTACACATTCTTCGGCACTATACCCAAGCCAAATTGTGGACTGAGGTATTTATCACTTGGCATTGCGTCGGATGCTAAGCACAAGAAAATGAATGCAACTCTATTTGAAGGATACCTTTGATACATGTAGGAGGTCATCTCCAACATGTGGAGAATAACACCAGAGGCGGTCGCACAGTATCAGTACATTTCTAACTTCAAGGCCACATGAAATGCGATGTGGATACATGTGCGGAAGGATCCCAATAAGCAGTGGCTACAAATGCACTACTATATCACAGAGGGCGACATTGAAATGGTGATCAAAGACTGGTAAGACGAGTGGAATATCCCAGTCCTTACCAAAGAAATACATACAAAGACAACGGAAGAAGAAATAGGCCAAGAACAAACACAGCCTCAAGAAGTCCCAGTGCCCAAGAAACGGAGGACAGGCCAGACAAAGAAAAAGAAAACAAATGAAGGCACAGCTAAGATAGAGACCCATAAAGGGAAAAGGATGTTACGCAACCGACTCAAGTGCAGTAGAAATAGGCTGAGGCCGCACAAGGGACTACACCAAGTCCCAATCCCTAGGAACCAGGCCTTAGTAAGAGACCATCTTTTCAAACGGGGGGCACGTGGAAGAAAATAAAGGCGCAAAGAACACTATTGGATTACACATTCACGGATGACAATGTAGAGATGATAGCCCAAAGGGTTCAGGATTGTATATCCAAGGACTTTGACAATGTCGCTCATCATAGGGACAAAATTCAAGAGGAGCTGGAAGACATGCAACCCTCAAGCAGATCGGGGAAGAGTAGACAGTGGGCAGCAGCATGGGAACAGGGCCATCAGCTTCATAGACAGAAGAAAGGTTGGAAGAAGGCGAACGCAACACAGTCCATACAATACCGCAGCCGGGTGCAACATTCCACATTACACCCAGTATGTTGCGCATGGATGAGATCATGGGGTAGACACCCCTAAAGGACTTATCCCAAATCCAACTGGTATTGTCGCAGATACCGAGACATTATGCAAGGGAATGTCTACTTCCACCAGCAACTTGTATGTAATGTCGCGCATCGGACCATGATACAGAAGAATGTCCGACACTATTAGTAAATTTTCAGGAAAAGAGAAACCAGAACAACCAGAATGTTCAGTGGATTTCAGCCAAAGCAAGGGATGAAGGATGGAACATCAATATAGTTACCCGCGGAGGAGATAAAATAGGGAATGGCGTAGTTCAACAAGAGCCAGTACAAAACCAATGGGTGAAGAAGAACATCGAACCAAGGAAACAGTTCGATGCATAGAATGAGAAGGAGATATTTAAGCAAGCAAGACAAGAATTTCAGAAGGAAGATATGGCATCGACTTCAACTGCACAGAAAATCAAGGAAGCACCAGAGAACGATATGCCTCTATTATTGGATCAAACCAATGAAATGCAACCCATGGGACAAGTAAGTACAATCAAAGGATTTTTTCAATCATGTGTAAAAGTATTAAACGATCCATCATCTGTGAAAATATTTCAAAACATACTAGAAAAATGCAGCATCGAGACGGAAGGAAAACTAGAGCCAAAAATAGTCAATCACCTACGTACAAGAAGAAGAACCAGTAGGGAGTTCAGAATGAATGCCAACATCATAGATTTCAACATGGGAGATATCATACTGGATCTAGGATCTGAAGTGAATGTATTACCAAAGAATACATGGAAATGCATGGGAGAGCCCACATTAGGATATTCACATTTTCAACTAAAACTACCAAACCAACATAGAGTCCTACCGATCGATAAACTGAAAGGAGTGACAGTAGACCTGGATGGAGTGCGCACTAAAGCATATTTTGAAGTCATTGAAATAGTGGACGACACAACACCATATCCATCTTTGCTTGGTTTGGATTGGGCATTTGACAACCAGGCCATAATCAATCTAAAGACAAGAAATATGGCATTTGAGTCAGGGGAATACAGGGTCATCGTGCCATTAGACCCATTAGAAGGGGAGAGGTTTGTAGAACCTACTTGCTTAGACTTAGAGGAAATCATCTAGTTGTACAGAACAACTGTGGGTGATGAGGATTATGTAAACCCAACTGCATATGGGATACTCAGTTGGCGGAGCATTAATTCATGTGAAATAGACTCAAACACCGGTTTAGAGAACTGGCAACAAAGGCTACATGAAGTTTCCACAAGAATATGTGCACTAATAGATTGCGCAGTAAGATGGGTAGGCATGGAAGTAAGAGAACCACCCAGCTTCCATGGGACAAATGATCTGGAAACATTCTTGGCACAATACAAAGATGAAGTTTCAGGGAATCAACAACTCTTAGCACTTGATATAGCACTCAAGGCCACACCTTCAAGATGGTGGGGCACACACAAAGAGACAATCACAGATTGGTACCAATGTAAGCGGTTACTGTGCATAAGGTTTGGAACAGAATAGAAAGACAACAAGTAGTAGAAGTACAATGGAAAGGGGGCACCAGCAGAACACTTAGAGAAGTGTAGAACATTGTGGAAAATGACACCCCCAGAGGAATGGCCTCATCATTTCATACACACTCTAGAGGGCATACCAGCAAACTGGTACACAGACCAAGAACTGCGCAGAGGAACTGCGACATGGATGACATTGCAACAAAAATTTACAGTCACTTTCTCATTCGAGCATGAGAACCCCAACATAGATGCAACACTTAAATGGATAAGAGGAGTAATATTCATCAAGGGACTAGAAGTCGAGCTCATAACATAAGAACAACATCGGAACAAACAGACAGTCAAGGAATTTTTGTCTTGTTACCATGTGCACGAAGACGCACCAGAGGAAGATGATCTGCGCGATGTTTAGATAGAGGAAACATAAGGAGAAAGAGAAGTGGAGGGTCCACCTATCAAATCTAAATTTATTGTCACACCAATCAAGGTGAAGAAAGTTAACATTGGAACAATTAAGAATCCCAAAATGGCCAGCATTGGAGATTACTGGGATGAATAAACAGTAGAAAGAATAACAAAGTTACTGCATGAGTACAGCGACCTTTTTCCCACTACATTTATAGAAATGAAGAGTATAGCCGGAGAGCTAAGAGAAATGAAGATACCACTCAGACCTGAAGTGTGATCGATCATACAATGACCATACAGATTAAACCCAATATATAAGATGAAAGTCAAAGTTGAGATCGACAGGATGCTCGAAGCTAGAATCATAGAACCGATCAAGGAATCAGAATGGATAATCCCGATGGTAGTGTAGGAAAAAAAAAGGAGTAATAAGGATATGCGTTGACTTGAGAAAGTTGAACGATACATGCCTACATGACCCGTTCCCTACACCTTTCACAGATGAAGTGTTAGAGAACATAGGAGGACATGAAGCTTACTCATTCACTAATGGATTCTCATACTACCACCAGATTAAGATAGCACGGGAAGACAGATACAAGACCACATTTGCGACAGAATGGAGATCCTACTAGTACACAGTCATGTCGTTTGGACTGAAGAATGCACCAGCAATATTTTCCAGAGTAGTCATCGTCGCGTTTAAGGAATTCATCCACCAGTTTCTCGAGGTATACCTAGACGATTGGACAGTCTATAGTTTGTTGAAAGACCATGTAGAAGTCTTACGGTTGATGTAGAGAGATGTAGGTAGTGCCAGATATCCTTAAACATAAATAAATTTGTATTCAGAACATCGTTTGGGATACTATTGGACCACATAGTATGCAAACAGGGTTTACTAGTAGATCCTGCAAAGATAGCAGTAATTGTTAACTTACCACCACCAAAAATAGTCTGTCAGCTAAGAGCGACATTGGGACACATACGATACTACAAAAAGTTCATCAAAGGATACGCGCAAATTACCGCGTCAATGGAATTTTTTTTAAGAAAAGATACAAAGTTTCAGTGGAATGACAAGTGCCAACACGGTCTGGATACTCTAAAAGAAAATATGGTCACCGTGCCAATATTGGTATTTCCATACTAGGAGAAGACATTCCACGTACATGTATATGCATCAGCCATAACACTTGGAGCTATCTTGGCGTAGCCAGGAGAGAGGGATTTGGATCACCCCATAGCTTTTGCGAGAAGAAAGTTATCAAAATCATAAAAGAACTATAACACTACAGAAAGGGAAGGCCTAGCTATGGTCTATGCACTGCAGAATTTCAGACATTACTTTTTGGGGAAGCACTTTAAGATGTTCACAGATCACTCAGCCTTGAAATACCTAGTCAACAAGCTAGTGTTGGGGGGAGAATATGTCGATGGTTACTATTGTTTCAAGAATTTGACTTTGAAGTAATATTCAAGCCAGGAAAATTGAATGCAGGACCGGACCACCTATCACGAGTCACAAATGGAAAAGAACCTACAAATTTAGAAGACAACTTTTCGGATGCACAGTTATTTTCAGTTCAGATCACTGATGAGTACTTTACAAATATCATTCAGTACTTGAGCACAGGTACTACGCCACAGGAATATAACACCACGCAGAAGAAAAATCTCGTAGTCTGAGATGTAGACTATCAACTGATTGCATAACATTTGTATAAAATGGGCACAGACATCATCTTGTGGAGATATGTGTTAGAACACAAAATATCGAGAGTTTTAACAAAATCCCATGAGGGAATAGCAGGAGGACATTACGCAGGAAAATCTACCGCGCAGAAGGTATTGCACACAGGACTATGGTGGTAGACCATTCACTGAGACTCAAAGGAGTACTATCAAAGATGCAATGTCTTTCAAAGGGTAGGTAAACCCAATAGAAGAGACGAGATGCCACTATGACCACAAGTAACACTTCATTCATTCGATAAATGGGCAATAGACTTTGTGGGACCAATCAACCCACCAACAAAAAGAACAGGAGCAAGGTACATCATCACCGCGATGGAGTACCTAACAATATGGGAGGAAGCAATGCCAGTGAAGGATTGCAGCACAGAAACAACATCACACTTTTTATTTGAACAAATAATCACTATATTTGGATGCCCAAGAGTTTTGATGAGCAACCAAGGCACACACTTCATAAACAACACTATCAGCGCTATGAATGAAGAGTTTGAAGTCCATCATCAGAAGAGCACACCATATCATCCATAGACAAATGGAACAGTAGAAGCATTTAAAAAAATCTTGGAGAATACGCTAACAAAGATATGTAATGTCAATAGGGACGATTGGGACCTCAAGATACCAACAGTATTGTGGGCCTACAAGACTACGTGCAAAAATTTGACAGGGCACACGCCATTTAAACTGGTATATGGCCAGGAAGCAGTGATGCCATTAGAATTTCTAGTACCCAGTTTGCGAGTAGCAGCAATTACACACATGACAGAATGAGGCGCAGTACATGAGAGAATAAACCAGTTGATGACCATGGAGGAAGATTGGATCCTACCAGGATTTCACCAACAAGTTCAGAAAGCAAGGGATAAAGCTTGGAATGATAGACACATCAAGAAGAAAACCTTCAAGGAAGGAGATATAGTATTAATGTATGAAAGAAAATCGTTTGAGCACCCAGGAAAGCTAAGAATGCATTGGTTATGACCATACGAAGTAAAATCTGTCACAGATGAAGGAGTTGTACAGTTGAAAGACTTATCGATCACAGAACTCAGAGAGCTAATCAACGAGAGTCGACTGAAGCTGTACAAGGACAGTCAACCACCCACCGTGCAGTGAAAAAAAAAAAAACAGAATTTTAAACAATACCAACAGAGGCAAAGTGCGCCAAAAGAAGAAGGAGAATGCATACTTATGAATACAAACTTGGCAAGGATAAGGCTAATGGCCAGGTCAAAAGTGGAAACAAGCGGGAAATGGAAAGACGGCAAAAGAAGTATGAAAAGACGGAGGTATACGAAATTAAATGACAGAAAGGATCAATGGGATGCCACATTAATCATGCCAGTTGGAGATGACAAGGCAGAGTAATGGAAAGTACGAAAGAACCGGAGGTGCATTGAACCCATAAGTAAGGTAGTGTCCTCGACAAGCTTCATGTGATGCCCATACAATGCACGAACGCGGGAGCAAAGAGTCTATTTGTGAAAATAGAACAGACAAAGAGCGATAGAGGTGAAGGAGCACAGAGAGGAGTCCACAGAGGTCATAGATATCAGTCAAACTTAGCAAGTGTTCGAAACTCACCACCATGGAACCACCAAAGCAAGAAGACGCAAGTCAGATTGCCAGACAACCCAGAGTTAGAACCAGGTCACAAGTACAATTGGATGAAGGTGAACAGTAGCTGCCGGAGGTCATTAATGTTGAAGAAATCCCATCACCAGATACAACACCAGTGAACCCACACATGTGGTGGAAGAAACCCAACAGCCAACAGTAGAGATCATGAATGTAGATATGCCAACTAAGGCACAAGAGAAACAGAACCTAGATGCAGAAACCCAAAAGGAGGCGCAACCAGAGAACACTGAAGCGGCGTCAAGAGTTAATGGAATGACGACGAATGAGGAAGCAACAGTTGAACTAGAAAAGTCTCAAACGACCGTATCAGACCATCCACCAGAAGGAATAGTAGAAGATGTCACAGGTTGGTGAGAATGGTATTCCAAAGTACAAGCAGTAGTCGCTGGAACCTCGAGCCAACCACCACCGAAGAAAGACAAGCAGCAGGTACCTAGGTCACCTCACAAGTAACCTGTCGCAGTCCTCATTTTATCGCGTATACCAAATGGGGTACGGGTGGAATCAGGCTTGCTAGGGCAGGTCGACAAGCTGAAATACTTGGATCATGATGTAGCAGACATAGACAAGTTCCGAGAATTTGCAAAGAGGGTATACTTACAAACCATGGGAGTGAATGGGGTTGGGGAACCGATTGATCAATCACTCCAATGGGCAACAGGATTGGAGAAAACAAGGATTTTAGGTCTGTTGGATTTACCACACTTTGGAAGAGGATAGTATGCAAGCAGTTGTGTCAAACAATTTTTAGCAGTCACACATGGTAGGGACATTTGGTTGGACAAGCTCGTCTCGGTAGCCGTAGAGCTTATTGCGCACATCATGGGATTACCATCCTAGGGCATGGATCCCATGCAATTCCTCGATGATAAGTCAAAGGAGAAAGCACTTGCGGAGGAAATGAAGAAGAAATATGGTACTGACATGGGGACACGAGGAATCATAATCAAGAGGATCAATGATGTCGCAACACAAATGGCCACAAAAATCTTGGCCTACAAGATGCTAAGGAAATGTCACAGGGAGGAATTTACGGTTGGGGTCGTCACAGTTGTAGCTCAGTGCGTTGAGGGCACAACACTTACCTGGGAACCCTACCTCTTGAATTTGTTTCTGGATGACTGCAAGGATGCACAGGATCTAGGAACAAAATTTCACTACTCGTGGCTACTCATGTTGATAGCTATCATGGGATGGAAGGAACCGAGTTACACATTCTTTGGCACTAGACCCAAGCCAAATTTTGGAGCGAGGTATTTATCACTTGGCGTCACGCCGGATGCTAAGCACAAGAAAATGAACACAACTCTATTTGAAGGATACCTTTGATACATGTAGGAGGCCATCTCCAACATGTGGAGAATAACACCAGAGGTGGTCGCACAGTATCGGTACATTGCTAACTTCAAGGCCACACAACATGTAATGTGGATACATGTGCAGAAGGATCCCAATAAGCAGTGGCTACAAATGCACTACTATATCACAGAGGGAGACATTGAAATGGTGATCAAAGACTGGGAAGACGAGTGGAATATCCCAGTCCTTACTGAAGAAATACCTACAAAGATGGCGGAAGAATAAACAAGCCAGGAACAAACACAGCCTCAAGAAGTCCCAGTGCCCAAGAAACGGAGGATAGGCCAAAAAAAGAAAAAGCAAACAAATGAAGGCACAACTAAGACAGAGACCCATAAAGGGAAAAAGGATGCTACGCAGCCAGCTCAAGTGTAGTAGAAACAGGTTGAGGCCGCGCAAGGGACTACACCAAGTCCCAATCCCTAGGAACCAGGCCTTAGTAAGAGACCAGCTTTTCAGACGGGGGGAGCACGGAAGAAAATGAAGGCGCAAAGAACACTACCAGATTACACAATCATGGAGGACAATGCAGAGATGATAGCCTAAAGGGTTCAGGATTGTATATCCAAGGACTTTGACAATGTCACTCATCATAGGGACAGAATTCAAGAGGAGCTGGTAGACATGCAACCCTCAAGTAGATTGGGGAAGAGCAGATAGCGGACAGCAACATGAGAACAGGGCCATCATCTTCATAGACAGAAGAAACGTTGGAATAAGGCGAGCGCGACACAATCCATACAATATCGCAGCCAAGTGCAACATTCAACATTACACCCAGTATGTTGCACATGGACGAGATCGTGGGGCAGACACCCCTAAAGGACTTATCCCAAATCCAACTGGTATTATCGCGGATACCATCCAAGGCTCTACACAAATTGTAGTTTACCATTACCCAAGAGGTACAGTCTCGTGCACACACATACTTAGCCAAATTGCAGCAGGAAATGGAGAAGAGGGACGCATTGGAAACAATATGTGAGTAGGATAAGTTTGAGACCCAAGAGGAAAGGGAGCGCATGAATGGATTGGTGCAGAAAGTAGCAGGAGCTTATACAAATAGTCCAACGACCGTGTAGAGGGATGCACTCGCAGTAGTAGAAAATATTGATCAGATTGCACAGACAATCGATCAATATCAGAAGGAGATTGAGAATATGTGTGAGTATCTTACACCCATCACTCGACCAGCAATAAAGGAGAAAAGGAAGCAGGAAGTAGTAGAGAAGCTACAGGAGATAGAGCGACAGGTTAGCACAACCGCTGACTTGTTCAAGAATGCAACACAACTTTGGATAAAGCTAGAGGAGGATCAACAAGTCCAAAGGTGGGACAAGGAAGAATAAAGGATAAGCACAGCTATCCAAGACCTCAAGCAGAGGTAGAAGACAATGTCTATCACAGAGCGTGTCAAAGGGGCACAGGATATGAAGAAATTACAGGCAGAACTCACCACTGCAAAAACACAGAAGAAGGAGCGTCAGGCTCAAATGGAACCTCTTCAAGAACGAGTGGTAGAAGTTCTTGCACAGACAGAGGAAGCTAAGACACATATAGCACAGACTCAGGTAGAGTGTGCAGGATTAATCAGTAATGGAATTGCAACCCAGATAGTAGACACACTTAAGGAGAAGACCGTGCAGGCACAAACACAAGTAGCAGAGCACAAGGAAAAGTTCCAAGCGATCACCAAGGAGATCGACGTAGCACACAAAGGTTATGTGACTCAGGATGAGCCACATGTCAGTGTTGGGGGCCTATTGGAGGAAGACCAAAGCGGAAAGAAAGGTGATTTTGGGAAAGAAGGCATGCATGAGGAAAGCGACAAATGGTGGGAGAACAGCACGCGCGCATGCATGGAAGACCTAACGATGATAGGGTTAGGGTTTTGGTAATGTATTGAAATGGCTTAAGAGCCAGAAACGTATAAATATAGATACTTAGGTATCATAAGAAGGAGAGTCTGTGGATTGTTATGAAGACTAGTCGTTATTCTAGAGAGTCGAAATATATGTAATACTTTGTTGTATGACCTATTTTTGTAAGTTGTTGAGCTAAGAGAGGACATAAGGGGGTAGATTTTGAGGTTTAGATCGCAGGCTGAGAAGCCTGGTGTGATATAGTCTGCCTCATTTAGATCTTGCCCAACTGAGAAGAATTGTAAAGCATCTGGCGTTGTAATGAAGGACTATTATAATAAAAGAGAGAAGAGCCAGATCTTTGTGGACGTAGCCCAAGAGGGGTTGAACCATGGTAACATCTGTGTTATGTGATTGAATACATGTATTTATGTATTGTCTTTCAGTAGATATTGATAAGCTTAATAAATGAGTTGTTATATTCCCTGCGTAATTCGTAATAACAATGTATTACGTTAACACGTTACAGTAGCACTCCATTTACACAATTATCATATCTCTCGCTCAATCCTAGGATGTAAACACATGAGTATTTCATCCACCCATTAAGACTATCTCGGGTGAGACTGTGCAGTGCATCCTGTGCACTACGTTGCCTTCTGGCTTACCGATAGGGCTGATAGTTTTAGAGGCTTTGTTGGAAACCTAAAAAAACATGAACCTTGGGTCAATAAACTCATAAATGAGATAAGAGAGAGTAACCAACAATATGTGATACTATATGGACTGCAAATAAGGTCCAAGATGAAGCAGCAAAAATCACGTAGTTAGCAACAAATTTCAGAAATCGCGCGTTGATATTGTATATGAAGTACCAAAAAACTACACCAATCAAGTAGTCAATAACTTTGGCAGAAATCGGACAATCATTGCTCAAGGAATTTAGGAAGCCGAAATTTGAATCTTAATATATTACAAAGCTAAAGGAAATAAAGAAAGTATAGAACGAGACAGTGTGGGATTTTGACCAGATATTTAAAGATGTAATGGACAGGTTAACCTTTTATATTCCCGATGAACAGCATCAAGAATGGTTTAAAGGAGGCCTATTGCCACACATGCATTGTCTGTTAACACAACAGAAGGTCACGTCGCAACCTGAAGTGATGGAAATCACGATGAAATTAGAAGCATCTCTCGTAGGAGATGGTGCAGGTACAGTCACAGTTGGCTATGTTGAGGATTCAATTGTCATAGATAACGAAGGATAAGGAGAAGCACGAACATGTTTGTTGTATAACATGCAAGACAAAAGGCCACATAAAATAAGAGTGTCCTGCTTTCGCATGGTATATGGCCACAGGAGAACCGAACCCATTGATAGGAGGAGTAGGGTACTGCGAGATATGTAAGACATGGGGGCATCATCTGACTGCTTGTCCCCTACTGCAGAAATATCAGAGCACCCCAAGGAATTTATTCTGTAATTTTTTCAAGTCTGTAGGACATGATGAGAAAGATTGTCACGCATTCGACCTGATGAGAGAGAGCACTTCAGATGCTTAAAGAATCCAGGAGGAAAATGTCGTAGCAGAAGGAGAAATCCCACAGTATAACACTCCAATAGGATTTAATCAGGGAGGATCATGTGGAGATTTCGGTAGAGGTCGAAGACATGAAGGATTTGGTCAAGGAGGAAGAGGACCGATGATTTGTTACAATTGCAATCAACTGGGACACTTAGCAAGATATTTCCCAAATCCTTCCATGATATGCACGTATTGTAGGTCCTTGGATCATGCAATAGAAGATTTTCCTCTATTTATAGAAAAGTGGCAGGCAAGAGGGAATCAGAACCAACATCAAAATCATAATCAAAACTAGAACTTGCAAATGATAGTTGTTGAAGAACGTGACGATCAGTCAAAAGTAGAAGTTGTTATGCACGATGGGACAAGAACCAGACCAGATACGATAGGGAATGGAAAAGGAGTAGAAAAATGGATAAGAAAATAAGTTGAGCCTAGGCCAACATTTAACCCACAGAAAGAAAAGGAGACTTACCAGCAAGCAAGGAAGGAAATACTAGGACCAGATTGGATAGCGTCAACGTCAAGGACACCACCCGTATATGATATGCTGCTTGTATATGATCACACTATTCCAGACAGGACAACAGAGAAGGTAAGTACTTTGAAGGAATTTCTAAAAAGTTGTTTAGAATTGATGCAGAATGAGGCTACACTAAATACACTGCGCAGGATGATTGATCAATTTACACCAAACAGGAAAATACCTACAATGCATAAATCAGTGATCCAAGTCCTTCGCAAGAAGAGGACAAATTGAGAGTTCATATTAAGTGTGCAAATAGGAGAATATGACATGGATAATGTCATCTTGGACTTAGGATTAGACGTCAATGTTCTCCCAAGACAAACGTGGGAGATGATGGGGGAAATGAAGCTAGTATGGTCGACTATCCAGTTGAGTTTTTCTAACCAACATAAGATAATACCGATTAGGAGACTAGTAGGAGTACCTATGAACATAGATGGAGTGTGCAGTGTAGCTGAATTTGAACACATCGATATTGTGGACAAGAGTCAGTCATACCCCACTTTGCTTGGACTAGATTGGGCCTTCAACAATCAAGCAATAATCAATCTGAAGAAAAGAGAGATGATTTTTTAAGGAGGAGGCTTAAAAGTCACTACGTATTTAGACCCCCTAGAGGCAAGAAGATATGTGGAACCCACAAGAAAGTAAATAGATAACTTATATAATATGACAGTGCACATGGACGACTATGTCAATCCCACTGTAGATGGTATGCTTAGTTGGAGAAGCATAAGTTCTTGCACATTAGACTCGGAGGTAGGACTTGAACACTAGCAGCATTGATTGCATGAGGTATCGACCAGAAGGTGTGCACACACTACCCACTCTTTACGTTGGATCGGAAAAGAGGTACATGATATGCCAAAATTGGATGGAGTGACTGAGGTAAGTTCTTTTGTTAACAAATTATAGCTACAGATACTTGAATAGAAAAGGTTGTTAGCATTATATGTTGCACTAAGACAGACCCCAACAACATGGTAGGAAACCCACTAAGAAAGGATAGAGGATTGGAAACTGTTGGTTTTTATGTTATTCTACTTTAACAATTATCTACTCTTATCTTACCTTACTGTCATAGATTGACCCAGGTTCAGATTTAACAAGCTTCCAACAAAATCCCTCTAAAACTATCACCCCCCCTGGTAAACCAGAAGGAAATGCAGCAAATTGGTTGTACTATGCAGTCTCACCCGAGATATCTCTATGGGTGGATGCAATACTCAGGTTCTTGCAACATAGGAATGAATGGATATTTGTGGTTGTACCTTGTGATCTTTATTTATTTATTATAACATCTGATTAAAGCAGTCATTCTATTCATGCATGTGGAGTATCAGATCTAACTAGTTCTTTCATTAATTCATATAGAATTTAATTCTTAACAACATTACAAATGCGTACATTCAATCACACAACACAAGTGTTATCATGGTTCACCCCCTCCTGGGCTACATCCACAAAGATCTGGCTCTCAAGATCTTTATTATATCTCAGCAATAGGTCACACCGTGCATCTTTACAATGTTGGATCTTACACTTTTAACAGGCTTCTCGATCCCTATGAGGCTAACTAGATCACACCAGGATCCTCAGCCTACGATCTAACCCTCAGGATTGAGTTTCTCACTGCTTCTCTAGCTCACCAGTGTATGGAATAGTACAGTTCTTACAAACCTTACAACTGTTGGACTCTTCTTGTTTCCCACCGGTCCCCTATAGACCTCCTAAGTACTACTTATATATATTCTTGGCTCAACAGCCATTACAATACATTGCAAAAACCCTAACCCTGGCATCATTAGGTCTCCCTTTCATGTGCGCCTCGCATGCTTCCCTCACAAGTGTTTCTTTCCCTTCTATATTTCCTTTCTTCCCTTCATGTTTTTCTTCCCAAAAATAGCATTTTTCCCTGACTGGGTCTGACTCCAATAGGCCCCCAACACTGACATGTGGCTCGTCCCGAGCCACCTATGCGTTGCGCACTTTTTCAATAGATCCTGCTAGAGTATGGAACTTGTCTGTGAGTTCCCTTGATTTTGTTTGAGCCTACACAATATTTTCTCTGAGTGCATCCAACACTTGTGCTATGATCTCCTCCCTGATCATTTATGTGCACTCTGCATGTGTTTTCTCCATATTCTTCTTTGCTTCCTCTTCCTGCGCAATGACCTTCGTTGCTATCTCTTGGAGCGGTTCCATTTGAGCTTGTCGATCCTTATTCTATGTTTGTGCAGCTATTATCTCTACTTTCAACTTCTTCATGTCCTATATTCATTTGAGGTGCTCAGTGATCTTCATCATTTTCTTCCTCTGCTTGAGGTCCTAGATAGTTGCTCTTATATTTTCCCCTTCCTGGTCACAGTGTTGGACCTGTTGATCTTCTTCTAACTGTGTCCATAGTTGTGATGCTCTATCAAACAATTCGACAGCTACGCTAACTTGTTGTTCCATTTCATTCATTTTTTTGGTTTCTTCATTCTTCCTTTGTTCCTTCACCTCTAGGGGAGTGGTAGGAATGAGTTGTTCCCGGAGGTTCTTGATCTCTTGTCTATATGGATCAATGGTTTGCACAATCTGATCAATTTTCTGCGCTGTCATGGGATCTTATATTTGCGCGCTTTTTGGAATTCTGTCATAGGCTACAGCCACTCCCTTCTCAAGCCTATCCACATGATATTTCTTGTCTTTGGTCTCGAGCTTGAATTGCTCGAGCATGACCTCCAACTCCTCTTTGTTTTCCTTTGTTTTTTGAAATTATGCTATGTATTTTCGTGCACGCGAATGCACCTCCTTCGCGACACTAACTTGTAGTTTGTATAGTGCCTTGGTTGGTATCCACCCCATTACCAACAGTATCTACGCCAGATATTTCAAGGGTGTCAGTCCTACAATCTCATCCATATGCAGCATGATGGGTGTAAACGGGAAGGTCGGTCTCACCTGTGCTATCGTTTGGATCATATCTTGTTCGTTCAGTGCAGCCTTGTCTCTTTCTTTTGATGTTGTGGGGAATGACTATGTTTTGTTGCCCACCCTCTACACTTCTCTGATCTACTCTAGGATCTACCTCATTTCAACCAGCTCATCCTAAATTAAGTCCCTTTGGTGTTGGGTGTCTTCAAACTCCTCAACAGCCCGGTCGTGGACTCTTTTGGCCACCAAGTCCACGTCGTCCTCGGTGATTGTATATTCAGCAGCATCTTGTGCACCTTGGCCTTCTTGCACGCACCCCTAGTGTGTGTTATCGGCCTCTTGGTCTGGCCTTATTCTTGTTGGGTAGCACTTGATGTGGTTCCTTGTGTTGTTTCATCCCCTTTTTATTGTTATTTCGGTGCTTGGGTGGTGTTGTTTTTCCCCGCCTGGGTACCTTTATTTGGCACACCCCCTTTCTTTTGTTGTGTCGGCTTCTGACTTGGCTTTGG
>ML786700.1:485150-505989 GCA_009831015.1 Picea engelmannii | reverse complement strand
GGAATGTTGTTTTTGGTATATCTTCTTCCTTCATTTTGATCTGATGATACCCTGAACGGAGATCCAATTTTGTGAAATAGATTGCTCCATGTAGTTCATCTAACAATTCATCAATGACGGGAATGGGAAACTTATCTTTAATAATGACCTTGTTGAGCTCTCTATAATCTAAACAAATATGCCATGAGATATATTTCTTGAATACCATTACCACTGGTGCAGAGTAAGAACTTTGACCAGGTCTAATAATGTCATCCTCTAACATTTCTTCAACCATGCGCTCAATTTCACTCTTCTGGCCATAAGGGTATGTGTATGGGCTAATGTTAAGAGGAACACTCCCAGGAATTAGGTGAATTTCATGATCATGATTTCAAGTGGGTGGAAGACCTTTGGGAATATATTCAAATACTTTGGAATGCTTATCAATGATCCTTTGGAGATGTTGAGGAATAGATGGCTTAGATGTTTGAACATCTAGTGAGAATAGTTGTGCAATAATGCCTTGATTCCCCGTTTTTCAATAATTTTGTCATGCCATTAGAGCTTATCACCTTACCGAGTTTCCTTGTGATACCTCTTAACTCAATTTATTTTCCATCCAACGAAAATTTCATGAAAAGTTGAAAATTAAAATCCATTGTTCCTAATGATTGTAACCATTGGATTCCTAGTACAACATCTACACCGCCCATGGGTATAGTAATCATTGGACTATTCATTACATATTCACCCATAGTAAGATTGATCTTTTTGCATTTTCCTGAGAAATTGATAGTTCCTCCATCTACAATCATTACTTGAAACTCTGGCGCTCAATATACAAAGCAATTGAGAGCTTTGGCTAATTTATAGTGACTGAAATTATGAGTACTACCATAATCAATTAGAATTATTACTTTTTCCTTTTTGATGTATCCTTCGATCTTGAGGGTTTGAGGAGTGCTAATTCTATCCAATGCATTACACAATATCGTGGGAGTCAACTCTTCAGAAGAAAATACTTCTACGTTTTCATCTTGAGATGGTTCTTCTTCTTCTTCTTCTTCCTGTTCACAATCTATGTAGAATAATTTGTTCTCACCACACTTATGTCCCTTACTGTACTTGTTGTCACAATTAAAGCATAAATTCTTTTCTTTTCTTTCCTCCAATTGTTGAGGTGTCAACCTTGTAGGTTGAGGTGTTTTAGAATAAGGAGCATTGTGCTCTCTATAGATGTTAGGATTGGTCCTTCTAGTAGCCATAGCCATATTTTTACTTTCAACATTTCATGCCACCTTAAATGCATTCTCCAATGATTTGGGTTCCCAAAGGAGAACCTCATATTGAATGTTATCCTTTAAAGTTCCTATGAATACATCAATAAAGTGCTCATCTGGAATATCAGTTACCTTTATATTCAATCTTTGGAAGTTCTCAATGTGCTCGGTAACTGAACCCTTTTGCTTCAGATTTATCAATTGGCTAAAGAAGGTATTGCTCCTTGTATCCTCATAGTGTGCTATCATTTCCTCCGTGAAAATTGTCCAAGTGATGAGTGATTTGTGAGAACAAAGCCATCGATACCATACAAATTGATTAGGTTCTAAATATAAAGAAGAAATTTGTACCTTTTGTGTATGTGACACATTATGGAGATCAAAGAATTGCTCCATCTGAAGTATCCATGTGATTGTGTCCTTGCCATCAAAATTCCTCATATCGATCTTAGGAATGTGGTTGGTATTCAAACCAAAGTTGGATTTTCTCCATTCCTTATTCACCTTCCTTGTGTCCTCATCATGAATTTCATGGGATGCATTTTCACTTTCAGGTGTCTTCTCTATTACGAAATTTTTCAATACTTCCACGATCTCCCCTTTTAAACCCTCCATCATCTCTTGTAGTTCATCTTTTGTTACTATATTCTTTTGTAAATCATTTATGTCCCTACGCATTTCTTCTCCTTCATCAAGAGTCCAAGTAGGATTGTCTGGATATTTATTTGGTGTATAATTTCCCTTTTTGGGTGGCATGTTGGCCAAGTATTACTTTTGAACCTTGATTTTGAGGTGGTTCTGCTAGACAATCTTTCTTTTATTGTATCTCCCATGTTTCGGCCCTTATGGGTATGAAACTTCATTTTATGTAGTTCTTTGATATTTCTTCTCTGCAATGCCACAGGTCGGATCAAAATTGGATGTGCCAAGAGGAATTTAAAGTAACTTCCCCACAACTTGTCAATTTTTCCCTTTCCAGGAGATCTCACTTGTATAGTGTGCCCCGCTCAAAATAATTGATATAAAATTTTGAAACTCGTAACATAAATAACATAGACTATCCATGATCCAATGAAATCAGTCCCACTCAATTTGGATACTCTAGGAAGAAGTTATGCTTGATTTACATGGAACACCTTCTTGAGACTAGTCAATAGGACTGGTCAGATACTCTATCTTACAGAGGGTGTATCTACAAATTTACGATGACCCAAAAGATGAAATTTTTACCAAAGATACCTTACTAATTTATATGAATAGACTCTAGAGTTCAGGGTTTGAAACATTACATAAATTGTTTATAGTGAAAATTACGCAATGACTCAGTTCAGAATGATTCCAGAACCCTATCTTGTACAGGTTGTATCTCTGAAAGTATAAGGACTCAGGAGCTGAAATTTGAACCCAACGTACCTTGATCCGTCTACTAAATATATCCCAATCCGTTCCTTCTAAAACGTTGTAAAAAAAAGTTATAGAGAAAATTCCAAGGTGTCTCAGATGTAGCAGCGAAACCCCAAGACCTTGAGCTCTGATACCATATGTTAAGAACCAAATATCAATATAGCATAGAAAAACCTCAGAAAAAGTAGCCAATGCCTTGAAAGAGAGATAATTTTAGATAATAAGCCTCTTCATGGGGGAAACCTCATTTTACCCCACTTAAATGTTCCATTACAAGATGATTCAAAATGAAAATGTCTCCTTATTATATTTAGGAGAATAGGACGTATAATTACAACTAATGGCCTAAAGACGACATAAATAAAGTAACATTACTAATATAATATGCCCCAATTAAGGGGTAATGATCCAATATTAGGGCTTAATAGTAAATAACCTGACTTGGCATTTGGTTTAGTTTCTTTCGGGAAAAAGATCATTACAAAATAAATGGGTTTATAGGTTGAAGGAAGAATATGGAGGCAACAAGCGGTACAAGGATAGACTTTTTGTAAATGGGTTTGCAAAAAAGAAAGGTATAGATTTTGATGAAATATTTTCTCCTGTTGTTAAAATTACTTCAATTAGGAGTATTTTAAGTCTTGTGGAAGTAGAAGATTTTCATCTTGAACAATTAGATGTAAAAATATATTTTCTCCATGGGGATTTGGAGGAAGAGATTTGTATGCAACAAACATAGGGGTATGAGGTCAAAGGGAAAGAAAATTTGGTATGAAGGATAAAGAAGAGATTTTATGGCCTAAAGCAAGATCCAAGGCAATGGTATTTGAAGTTTCATGGGTTTATGACAAAACAAGGTTATATTAGATGCCATTCTTATCATTGTGTTTATTTTAAAAGGCTAGAAAATGGAAGCTATATTATCTTTCTATTGTATGTAGATGGAATGCTTGTTGCATGTTATAATATGAAGGATATATATGTTCTCAAGAAGAAATTATCTAATTCATTTGGGATGAAGGATTTGGGTGTTGCAAAGAAAATCCTTGTTATGAGAATAAAAAGACACAATAAAAATCAGAAATTGACATTGTCTGAGGGTGAGTATATAGAAAAGGTGTTGGAGAGGTTTAGAATGGAGAATACAAAACCAGTTAGTACATCGTTTTCCATCCATTTAAAATTAACCAAAGAAACGTGTCCCAAGACACATGAGGAGATAGAATACATGTCCAAGGTCCCTTGTTCATCAACAATTGGTAGCTTGATGTATGCAATCATTTGCACAAGACCAAATATTGCACATGCAGTAGGAGTTGTGAGTAAGTATATGAAAAATCTAGGTAAAGAACATTAGGAGGCATTAAAGTGGATTCTCATGTATTTGAAAGTTACTGCTACTCATTTATTATGTTTTGGAGGTTCATACACTATTCTACAGAGATATGTTCATTTAGATATGGCAGGTAATAAAGATAGCAGGAGGAGCACCACATAATATGTTTTTACTATAGGTGGAATAGAAATAAGTTGGATCCCAAAACTACAAAACGTTGTTGCACTTTCAAAAATAGAGGAAAAGTATGTTGTTTCTACAGAAATTAGTAAAGAGATGATTTGGTTACAAAGTTTTATGGATGATATGGGAAAGAAGAAAGAGAATAGCAGGTTGTACTATGACATTGAGAGTGTCATTCATCTTGCAAAGAACTCAACATTCCATTCAAATACTAAGCATATACAAATCAGGTACCATTTCATATGATCTATCTTGGAAGATGGACATTTGAAGTTGGCAAACATACACACTAGCCAAAATCCTACATACATGTTAACAAAGGGAGTAACTAGGGAGAAACTCAGTTCCTACTCAGTTTCAGTTGGTCTTCAAGCATGAAGGTGAACATGAGAAATTTTCCAGGTCCGAGAAGGATCATAGTCCAATAGATACAATATTGGTGGAGTTGTTGAGATTAGTCTCCAAGTGGGAGATTGTTGGTTGCGGAGCCTCATTATATTCCTGATTCATAGGTCTTTATTTTAAACCATGTTTATACCCCATGAAGACATTACACCCCAGACAATTGTACACCCCTCCACGTGGGGGAGTTGTTGGGGGGCTTTCCACCCATGTGCGGTCTAGGGGGGTGATCCCTCCATATGAGGGGTCCAGGGGAAGAGGGCCCCCAACAGGGGTTCAAGGGAGAAGCCCTTGAAGGAAAAATTGCCTTGTAAATGTATATTGTAATTTCATAGTAAATATGTATCGTTCATTATAAGGTCGCAAATGTGATGGTAGAAGTTATGTTATGGTTTTTTTACTTATAATGAAACCCTATTTTATGAGGGAAATGGTATTGGGGCTATGCATCATTTTGTGAATATTGTATTCTGAGAGAGTATATTGTGAGAGAAAGAAGAGGAAATTACAGTGGGGGTGTTGTAGGTTGTATCCCTTCATTTGCTAGATAATAAAAGGAAGGAACTGATAATTTTTCTAGTGGACATAGTCCACACTAGGTGAACCACATATATCTGTGTCTCTATTGTATTATGTATCTTATGTGTTTTAGTCCTGCATTTGTTTTATTTTGTTTCTCTGCGTTCCTGTTTTTCTAACAACTGGTATCAGAGTGAAAGGCAACTCACAGGAAAAGAGGGTTCATGGTTCGAGTGGGAGAAATGGAGGAAGATAGAAAGTTTAGGGTCGATAAATTTAAAAACCAAAACTACCCGTTATGGAAGATGAAGATGGAAGAGTATTTATATCAGAAGGATCTCTTCCTACAATTGGGTGTAATAGAAAAGAATTCGACTACCATGAAGGAAGAAGAATGGGAGTTTCTTGACAGAAAGGCACTACGAACGATACAACTAATCCTGGAAGTGTCGATGACTTTTATTATTTTGAAAGAAAAGACAATGAAGGAGTTGATTGACACATTGGCTGAACAGTATGAAAAACCCTCGACATCTAATAAGGTATTTCTAATGAAGATATTATTTAATATGAAAATGTCAGAAGGTGGGTCTATTGTAGAAAATTTAAATGAATGTAATATGGTTGTTGGCCCTTGACCAAGTTTTGAGAGAACATTGGTTGTGTTTAACCACTTTTGGGACTTCAAGAGGCTGGCCGAACATGGAGTGCCCATGCGAAGCGAAGATCGTGGGATGTCACTCATTTCACGGGCTTGTGGACCCAACAAATTCTTTAAGGGTTTATGTAACGAGTTAAGGGATGTCGGCCCATGAGTTTAAACATGATTAGGCCTTTTTATAATGTATAAATAGATAGCTAAGCGATGTAAGTTACAATTTACACGTTACTTATGATCGACTTAGTCCAAGAAATTGTAAGTACTTTGTGTAGATAGATTGTGTAAAGCTTTGTGCTATCAAAGAGTTGGCTCTGTGCCTTGACCTGATTTTGAGGAAGGTGCATCTAGTGTGTTATGCACAAATCACCTGTCTAGTGCGAGGCTTGGCGCTGTGGCTCTGTGCACAGGAGCAGACGCATGTAAGAGATTGTAGACTAATAAAGAAGAAGAAGAAGAAGAAGAAATTGGTGGATGTAGCCTCACACTGGGGTGAACCACGTATATCCTGTGTTCATGTGCTTTGTGCGATGTTGTTGATGTTGATTATGTGATTATTTTCTTAGTGTTCTTGATGTTATGTATAATGAATGCATCTGATGTTGTAGCTTAGTTCTTAATGATGTGAATGGATGCTAGATCTGAGCTAATGTTGTGTGTTGAGTAATTGGAAGTATTATATATTGATTATTATTGTGTTGTTCTGTAATAAGGGGTTTGACCTGCGATGTGAATGAGATTCAAGAACTAAGGCATATTGTTGTTTAAGTGTTCTATTAAGTAATGTAATCACAGATCTGTGTCCCGACTTGGTTGTAGACACTTGATTCCTACAACCCCCCTGCCTCTACCTCAGGTGAGACTTCATCTGCTTCATAGGTGTTGCCGAAAAGGCCAGTAGTTAGGGTTTTTTTGGTTCATTTTTGAAGCATTGAACCTTGGGTCTGCCCCTGTGCCAACAAATGGTTCTTTTGCCAGAACCTGGAACTGTGATTGTTGGGAACTGAAGAAAAGAGAAACATCTATGCGTAGATTTGTTGTTGTAGTGCGCAATATTCTACTTGACATGCAAATCTCCGTGCTAAGAAAGAAAATGGATCTAAAGAAAACAGGTAAGATCTTAAAGCTTTGTGCTTTGGTAAAGGCAAGATAAGTGGAAATGTTTTGTTTCGAAAATATGAATATAGGTATGATTGATAGATTTTGTCCGAGTCTAAAAACTAGGGCACTTATAGAAGAAAGAGTTGATCTGAATAAATTTGATAGAAATAGAGAAAAATATGTTATTCCTATGCATAGAAAGAATTTTTGGAATAATAAGTCGATGCAGGAACCTAGAATGAATTTTTGCAGAATGCAGGTCCATCACTGTGATCCCAATGCGTAGTATAAGAAAGGTTGGGGATCATTTAAAATAAAGAGAGGATTGAAACTTTGTTATAATTGTAGAAGATCGTGACATCTTGCTAAAGAATTCCATGGTATAGGCCCTCTTTGTCTTTGTTGTAAAGTTTTTGGTCATGAGGTTGAGGATTTCCCTAGGATGATTGATAAAGTTGAAAAGATGAACATGAGACAAGAAGACTATAAAGAAGGTCAAGAGACTAAGGATATGTTAAAGAATCATACAGAAAAAGAGTTAGAGACTATGCTAATACAGTTAAACGAAGTAATGGATGATCACAGAGACATCAGTTTACCAGAGATCGTGAAAGAAAAATTGTGCATAGTTACAAGAATAGAAGACTTCGACATAGACTGTGTATTAGATGAAGAAACACATGTGAATATTATGCCAGAAAGCACTTGAGAATTTTTGGGAAAGCCTGCTATGATACCTTCATTATGAAGGATAGGCTTGTTTAAAGGAAATATGATAACCCTATGTGGAAGAGTTAATAATATACCTATGATTTCTCATGGAACTACGACTAAAGAAGAATTTGAATTTATTAGGTTTGTTGATAACAACGCCCCTTTTTCACTTTTATTGGGAAAGAATTGGATTGAGAAGGATCGGATCAGAAGGAAAGCAGAGGAGGAAGCTGCAGAAAAAAAAAAAAAAAATAAGGGATTTAATAACCAGAAGAATAACGAGACTAATAGAAGAAAAAAAGGATCAGTCAAAGAAACCAAGGGCTAGAGAACTAGCTGTCGAAGTTGAAAGAACACATGAAGACTTAAAGAACCTATCCATGTAAGAAATAAGTATAGCCACACCGGAAATAGCAAAAGAAGGAACATTAACTGCAAAATGTGTAAGAACACATCAGCAGTGCGAAGACACTTTACTAGAAGAAGAAAAGAATAAAAATGGAAGAGGAATCCAGAAACTCAGATCACAGGAAAGAAGGCAAGAAAACTCAGTAAGAAGAAAGTTGAGTTAGAAAAACTATGGGAAGTTCTAGATAAGACTTCACAGGAGACAAATCCACACAAGTTGAACCTCACCAGAGTAGTAGAACAACGCGGAATGGGACTTCGCCACAGCAAAGCTATATGAGCGTTGGGGGCGCCCTGATCGTTAGAATGATGCTCAAGAACAGCTAGAAACACAATTATTGATGGAAATACCTCCATTAGACTGTTGACACCATGCCATAATGGATGTATGCACATTGATGGATGCATTCCTACCCATTGAAAGGATCCATTACGACGCTTGCCTATTTAACCCGTCGGACACTACACCAGGACCATTTTTTTCAAATCATGATTATCTAAGCTAACAGAGAATCCATTGTATCACACTATGATTTCTAGACCTCACCATCCGTTGGATTACCTCGTTTGTTTTTTCTCCTACCCGAGTTATTTGATTACAAGTGTGCATGCCGGGTGAACGTAGCACAATACAGAAGTCTGTGGAAGAGATACTTGCAGACCTCATGACTGATAGAGTAATTTCTATGGGAATACAAGTATCGTTGACTGGAGGATTACAATCATCCCCCTCGACTGGACGTCGGTCTAGCTGAACCGTAATTGAGAAGTGAATAAAACACCACAACGATCTGGCTAACGCGAAGCAGATCCCTTCGGTCTTTTCGAACTACATCCCACCTTTGGATGGCGTTGCTAACCATGACAACATCCCACAGGATTTTGAATACACGTTTATCACTCCATACCTCCTGAAGGGGATACGTGCAGTTGGATCCCAATTAGGACATATTCTAGCTCTAAATAACAACAAATTCAACCTAGGAGACTGGAAGAACTATGCAATGCTCACGCCACATTCATATTTGATGAAGATGACTGGGAAGAAGGAGCACATTCTCCCAGCCATGGATAAAGGAGCTCGCACAATCGATGATCCTGAATGTAATGAAGATCCTCCACTTCGGCTGACATTAGGAGGTTAACACTTGCGTTAAAATCCTCCTTTCGTGCTACCATGGAGGGTATATGTGGCTTGATAGGCACATGACTATGGATCTAGCGATGATCCATCTCATCACAGAACTGAGTATGAAAGGACCGAACCCTCACCAGTTCTACCCAAGGAAGACCTCATATCGCTCCCTGACACAGCATATAAACGAATAGTATGGCAATGTAGAAAAGGGAAAGGGAAAGTGAGGCTACAAGGTAGCCTCCATCCAGGATGGCATAGTGCACCTATCTTGTCAGCTCATTTCCGATAAGCTTGTCATAAAGAGTCATCCAAAATAGGTCACTAGATTTGTTGTAGACCTCGCAAGGAAGTGCTTAGAAGGAATGCAAATGAACTGGGCGATTTACCTCGTCAATAAGCTGGAGAAGGAATTTTGCGAAGGATAGGACCAAGGATATGAGTTTCATTTTATTTGGCTACTGGTATTGATCACCTTCATAGCTTGGAATATGCTGGAAGGAGTGACATTTCCTGAAGTTGAGCCATCACAACCGTTGGTCGCAAGGTTCTCCACTTTGTGGTACACAAATGATATGGCAAAGTAGTGGCAATCGAATGCAGTGTTCCACACTTAATACCTATAGATGGAGCGTTCCATTGAAGCATTTCCACGAATGACCCTGAATACTTTGCATCAGTACAGGCCGCTAGCAAAGTTCTATGCAGATCGACACTTTATTTATATCATTGTGCACAGGGATGAAAGAAAGGAGGAGTTGCAGTCCTACTATAAGTTGACCGATGAAGACATGGAAGAGATCACTAAAACATTTCCAGCAAAGTTCCTTGTCCCGATGGAATATGCATAACTCTCCAACCCTGACATCATCGAAGGTCCATTGGTCACCTGGGTTGAACATGATGGACAAAAGAAAAATAAGAGAAAGGAGGATGTGCAGAACATAGAAAGGGATGAGGAGGACAATGCCTCAGAGGAAAGTAGGCCCGACTCACCTGCAGGAGAAGGAGGAGATGAACTGAACCAAGAAGAAGGAGGGGAATAAGGAGAAAATAAAGACAAAGGAGAAGTAACACTGCCGAAGGATCCCCTTACAGAGGCCAAGAAATTGAAGAAAATAAAGTTTTCTCCACAAGAAACCCTCAGCAAGAAAGAAGACGCGAGCCAATAAGCCTCAATCAAAGAATGTGCTCATAGTGGATGATTTTGATCACATCATCACAGCCATGGAGGACATCTTAGAGGATATCCTGCAAAGACATGAAGCGAAGAAATAAACAATGTATGAAAGAATAGAGAAAGATCTCAAGGACATACAACAAGCCATCTATTTGAGACATGCAGTACCTACTGCGCCTTTGTCATCGAAAATTGCAGAATTGGGGGATGAACCCACCCAATTACGAAGGCTAACAGATGCAACCGAGGCTCAACTTCATCTATTCCAAGAAGAAAAGGAGCAGTCCACATAGGCCTTGAAGCAAGAAAAGGAGGAGATCCTAGAGAAACTTCAAGTTGCATAGAAGGAGAAAAATGAAATTCAGGTGAAGTTTGAACAAAACAATGCGGAGATACAAGAAGAAAAAGACCAACTGCTCATAGAGAAAATTGCGATCAAAGAGGAAGTGTACAAATAACTTCTCTCTGTGTCAGACTTGGCATAGGAGGAAGAAGAGTCAGCCAAGATATACAAGTCGGGAAGCTTCCTGATGCCCTTCAGTAGCTTCAAGCAATGGTAATGGAGCTAGAGATTCAAGCAGTACTGAGCACTCTGCAAGAATTATGCGAACAAAGGGAGGAAGCTACCAGGAATGCAATAGAAAGAATCAGAGCACTCACCTTAGAGTGTAGGAAAATAAGTAATCGAAGTGCGCAGACCTATGAGCGCCTTACTGAAGATCTAGAGATGAGGAAATTGGAATCACATCTCTAGGAGGTGAAGCAGCAGGAATCCACTATGCAAGAGCATATGAAGCTACTTACTACAATCAAGAAGATGAAAATATCATAGGAAAAGTGCACAGTTTAGCAGAAGATTACTGATATAGAGAGCAAAGTCATGGAAGTGACATAGAGACTACAGGCGGTGCAGGATGGAGCCTGCATGAGTTTTGAAGAAGTTGAAGGCCAAGGCTCGAAGCTAGACCAATTGGTTGCAATAGTGGAACAATGTCTGGAAGGGCCTGTTACTGAGAAAGTCATTCAGGAGTTTGTCGAGCAGGAAGCTATGGAAAAGAAGCAAGTAGAGTTAGCTCGAGCTAAGCACGAGGCCTTTGAAGCAATGTTCCCATATCTGAGTGACTCGGGATGAGTCATAGGTGAGTGTTGGGGGCCTGTTGGCCCTCGACCAAGTTTTGAGAGAACATTTGTCGTGTTTGATCACTTTTGGGACTTCGACATGCTAGACAAGGATGGAGCGCCCAAGCAAAGCAAAGATCATTGGATTGCTCTCATTTCGTGGGCTTGCGGACCCAATAAAGGGTTTTAGGGTTTATGTAACGGGTTAAGGGATGTCAACCCATGGGTTTACCCATGATTAGGCCTTTTTGTAATGTATAAATAGATAGCTAAGAGATGTAAGTTAAAAGTTACAAGTTACTTGTGATCATCTTAGTGCAAGAAGTTGTAAGTGCTCTGTGCAGATAGACTATGTAAAGCTTTGTGCTATCAAGGAGTTGTCTATGTGCCTTGACCTGATTTTGAGGAAGGTGGATCTAGTGTGATGTGCGCAGATCACCTGTCCAGTGCAAGTCTTCGCTTTGTGTCTTTGTGCACAGGAGAAGATGCATGCAAGAGATTGCAGACTAATAAATAAGAATAAGAAGAAGTTGGTGGACGTAGCCCTACACTGGGGTGAACCACGTATATCTTGTGTTGATGTTCTTTGTGCGATGTTGTTGATGTTGATTATGTGATTATTTTCTTAGTGTTGTCGATGTTATGTATAATGAATGCATCTGATGTTGTAGCTTATTGATTAATGATGTGAATGGATGTTAGATCTGAACTAATGTTGTGTGATGAGTAATTGGAAGTGTTAGATCTTGATTATTACTGCGTTGTTCTGTAATAAGGGGTTTGGCCTGCGATGTAAATGAGATTCAAGAACTAATGCATATTGTTGTTTAACTGTTCTATTAAGTACTGTAATCACAGATCTGTGTCCCATCTTGGTTGTAGACACCTGAGTCCTACAACCCCCCCTACCTCTAGGTGAGAATTCATCTTCTTCGTAGGTGTTGCCGAAAGGGATGGTAGTTAGGGTTTTGTTGGTGCATTGTTGAAGCGTTGAACCCTGGGTCTACCCTTGTGCCAACAATGGTTACTAATCAACTAATTTTTGTAAAAGTGGACTTTGATGATGAGGTCTTCTAATATGGTTAGGGCTCTTCTAATATTGTGGTCATTACCAAAAAGTTGTAACGACTTTCTCATGGTTGTAAGTAACTCTTTATCTAGTTCAAACACTTTAAAATTGTATGATTTTGTTGGTGTTATCCTTAGTGAGGAAATGCAACAGAAAATAATAGGTGAGACATTAGGTAATGAATTAAAACATTGAGAACAGGGGAAGACAAAAGGATAGAGGAAAGGGCTCATAGAACCGTGAGAATTCTAGGAAGGGTAGATCCAAATCCAGACCCAAAAACATAGAGTGATGGAATTGTGGAAATAAAAGACATCTGAAGAAAGACTGTGGAGCTCCAAAGAAACAAAGAGATGGACAGTAGGAGAAAAATTAGGAAGCATATGTAACAGGTGATGCGTTACAAGATTCTTTGATTCTTTCTGTAGATAATATTTTTGAGCCTTGGGTAGTATATTCAGGGGCTTCATTTCATGCTACACCCCATAGGAAACATTTTCTATATTATGTTCAAGATGATTTTGGACAGGTTCATTTTGGTGATGATCCACCATGCAAAATTGTTGAAATGGGAAAGGTAAAAAAAAAGCAAAGGAGTGGAAACCAATGGTTTTTAAAAGAGGTAAACATGTTCCAGATCTAAGGAAATATCTAATTTCAACACAACAGTTGGCAAGTGAAGGTTGTATATCCGTATTTACAGATAAGGTGTGGAAGGTCAGCAAAGGATCACTGGTGATAGAAACAGGACAGAAGGTAGGTACAATTTATTTATGTATTGGTAATACTTAGTCTTCTGTCTCTTTAGATTCTAAATGAGTGGAGAAAACGTTGTTGCATCATAGGCTTGGACACATGAGTGAAATGGGATGAAGATACTTCGAAAAATAATTTTTTTGACAGATCTTAAACAAATTGATTTGGATTTCTGTGAGCATTATGTTTATGGAAAACAAAAGAGAGTCAGATTTCTCTGAGTCGGAAAAGTAGAGAAGAGTGAAAGGTTAGATCTTGTGCATACAGATGCATGGGGACCAGCTCAGGTATCATCTCTTGGTGGCTCTCTTTACTATGTTAATTTTATTGATGATGCAACTAGAAAAACTTGGGTTTATTGCATTCGAAAAAAATATGATGTTTTTGATACTTCTAAGAAATGGAAAGATTTGTTTGAGAATGAGAAAGGAAAATGGTTGAAGTGTCTTAGATCAGAAAATGGAGGTGAATACTGCAGCAAGGAGTTTGATAATTATTGTTCATACCATGGGACTCATAGAGAGAAGCCAGTTTTAGGAACACCACAAGAAAATGGTGTGTCAGAAAGGATGAAAAGGACAATCATGGAGTGTGCAAGGAGTATGAGATTGCAAGTTTGTTTTTCCTTACAGTTTTGGGTAGTTGTTGTAGATACTGTTGTGTACTTAATAAACAAAGGACCTTTAAGATATTTGGATGGTGGAATTCCAGAGCAAGCGTGGACATGTAAAATGGTAAACTATTTTTTGTTAAGACTTTCGGTTGTGAAGCATTTGTCCATATTGATAAAGAAAATAGAACAAAGCTTGAGGAAAAATACAAAAAGTGTATCTTTATTGGACACGTTGTTAATGATTTTGGTTATCAATTATGGGATTATAAAAATCAACACATCATTAGGAGTAGAGATGTCATATTCAATGATAAGGTCATGTACAAAGATCACTTGCAGGGAAAGAAACAAGAAAAAAAAAAAACCAGAATACACAATGCTTGATGAGATCACTAAAAAAGAAATTCCAAAGGTACCAGAAAATCAAAATGTACAACAACAAGAGAAATAGGTACCTCAAACTCCTGCAAGTGTTGTTAGAATATCTATCAGGTTAAGTATACCCCCTGAATGATACTCTTATGCATTGCATTATTTATTTTTGACTGATTCTACTGAACTAGAATGTTATGAAGAGGAAATGCAGGTAGACACTACAAAGAATTAGGAGAAAGGCATGAAGGAGGAAATGGGTTCCCTGGTAAATAACCAGAATTGATATTTTGTTTAGTTTCATGCAGGAAAAATATCATTGCAGAATAAATGGGTTTAAAAGTTGAAGGAACAGTATGGAGGCAAAAAGTGGTACAAGGCTAGACTTGTTGTAAAGAGGTTTGAAAAAAATAATGGTATATATTTTGATGAAATATTTTCTCCTATTGTTAAAATGACTTCAATTAGGACTATTTTAAGTCTTGTGGCAGTATAAGATTTTCATCTTGAACAGTTAGATGTAAAAAAAACTTTTCTCCATTGGGATTTGGAGGAAGAGATTTATATGTAACAACCACATGGGTATGAGGTCAAAGCGAAGGAAAATTTGGTATGCAGGTTGAATAAGATATTGTATGGCCTAAATCAAGCTCCAAGGCAATGGTATTTTAAGTTTCACATGTTTATGATAGAACAAGGTTACTGTATATGCCATTTTGATCACTGTGTTTATTTTAAAAGGATAGAGAATGGAAGCTATATTATATTGCTATTATATGTAGATGACATGCTAGTTACAGGTTATAATATGTAGGATATAAATGTGCTCAAGAAGAAATTAGCTAATCCATTTTGATGAAGAATTTTGGTGCTACAAAGAAAATCCTTGGTATGACAATAACAAGAGACAGGAAAAATCACAAATTGACATTTTTTGAGGGTGGGTACATAGAGAAGGTGTTGGAGAGGTTTAGAATGAAGAATCCAAAACCAGTTAGTACACCTTTGGTCATTCATTTCAAATTAACCAAGGAAATGTGTTCCAAGACATAGGACGAGATAGAATACATTTCCAGGGTCCCTTATTCATCATTAGTTGGCAACTTGATGTATGTGATGGTCTGCATAAGACCAAATATTACACATGTAGTGGGATTTGTAGGTAGGTATATGAACAATTTAGGTAAAGAACATTGGGAGATAGTAAAGTGGATTCTCAGATATTTGAAAGGTACTTCTCCTCATACATTGTATTTTGGAGGTTCAGACATTGTTCTATAGGTATATGTTGATTCAGATATGGCAGGTGATAAAGATAGCAGGAGGAGCACCACAGGGTATGTTTTTACTATAGGTGGAATGGGAATAAGTTGGGTTTCAAAACTACAAAAGGTTGTTGCACTTTCAACAACAAAGGCATATTATGTTGTTGCTACAAAGGCTAGTAAATAGATTATTTAGTTACATAGGTTTATGGAGGAATTGGGAAAGAAGCAAAAGAATAGGAGGTTGTACTCGGATAGTGAGAGTTCCATTCATCTTGCAAAGAACTTTGTATTCCATTCAAATACTAAGAATATACAAATCAGGTGTCATTTCATACGATCTGTCTTGGAATATGGACATTTGAAGTTGGAAAACATACAGACTAGACATAATACTGCAGACATGTTAACAAAGGGACTAACCAGGGAGAAACATATTCCTTGATCAGTTTCAATAGGACTTCAAGCATGAAGCTGAAGATGATAAATTTTCCACATCCAATCAGGATCATATTCCAGTAGATACATCAGTGGTGGAGTTGTTGAGATCAGTCTCCAAGTGGGAGATTATTGGTCATGGAGCATGATTATCTTCCTGATTCAGAAATATTTGTTTTAGTCATGTTTATACCCCATGAAGACTTTACAACCCAGATGACTATACACCCCTCTATGTAGGGGAGTTGTAGGGGGGGCTTTCCCCCCCTGTTTTATCTAGGGCATCGATCCCCTCAACTGGGGGCTCCGGGGGAAAGCGATCCCCTGGTGGGGGTTCAGGGGCGAAGCCCCTGAAGGAAAATTTTCCTTGTAAATGTATATTGTAATTTCATAGTAAATATGGACCATTCATTATAAGGTCACATATCTGACGGTAGAAGTTATGTTAGGGTTTTGTTCCCTAGAAGGATACCCTCTTTTATGAGGGAAATTGTATTGCGGTTATGCATCATTTTGTGAATATTGTATTATGAGAGAGGAGACAGTGAGAGAAAGAAGTGTAAGTTACAACGAGTGTGTTTTAGGTTGTATCCCTTCATTTGTTGGATAATAAAAGGAAGGACCTAGCAATTTCTCTTATGGACGTAGCCCACACTGGGTGAACCACGTATATATGTGTCTCTATTGTATTGTGTATCGGATGTGTTTTATTTCCACATTTGTTTTATTTTATTGCTCTGCGATCCTATTTTTATAACACTTCTTTCATTCTCTTTATTTCTTGTTACCTTGTAGAAGATTGATTTATTAGATTCTCTTGGTTTCCATATTTATAAAGATCATACATTTCTTGAAATTTAGAATTTTCTCTATATTTTATGTTATTTCAAAAGATGAAACCTTATTTGTTGGGGATCCTTCCATCAACGAGGTACTTCTTCCCTCTAAAATCTCTTCCCTTTCGTATTACAAATTGTTTATATCTTCCATTTGACCTATTATAGAGTTTCCCTTCCAATTTCCTTCTACTTATTTAATTATAATATTGTTGCTAAGAATTATTGGTTTCTTTTCAGGACTGATTTGAACTCCTTCAACATTATTGGGAATTTCTAGCCACTCTTCCAACACCCTTAATTCTTCTTCAGTATCCATTGGCACTACATCTAAGTGTTGTCCTTGAATTTCTGTCTTATTCTTGTATTTCTTTATGAGCCAATTATGTATTGTTCATTGTTATGACAGGTTCCTGCACTTTCCATTGTTATTCTGAAACCTCTTCACTTAACCGACTACCAGGCCACCAAGACACAATAGCAATGCACCTTTTTAAGGATGCTTTGGTCCCGTTTATAGAATTTCCTTGATGGGTCATATTATCTGACAGTTTTCTTAACCAGGTCACTAGTCACTGAGGGAATATAAGACTTTTTTCTTTGGAGTGAAGGATGGTTCAGTTGCTAAGTTTGACTTATGAAGGTTTCTACAAGCATGTGCTTTCACCAATACTCATGCCTCAAATATTTGCAATAATTCCTCTTTCTTGATGAATGTTACAGACCTTGATTATCCCAATCTTCAATTTCACAATGTATTGTCAAATGGAATTGACGCACCGTTTTCCAAAGACCAGATTCCTTATTCAATATCCTTCTTTTTATCTCATTCCTCTCCAATTGAGATCAAACCATTGTGTCCTCTATTTACAACAAGTTTCTCTTGTCACAAATAAAATTAGTTAAGGATTGGTTGTCACCCACAATGGACTTCATTGAACCCTTCAATTATTTACATATATATGTGTAAAGAGAATACGATTCACAATCACACTAGTTTAATTTGCAATCCTATTATTCAAATATTCACACACACGCATGACCAATGAATAAGAAAATTGAACCAGAAAAGACTCATAATGAGGGGAGGCCTAACACAATAACTCCATTACCAATCTCTGTTACATAGAAATTCTACACTTCATCTCCCCATTCCCATTCACTGCTCCAACCTACTAACTCTTACATTATTTTGGCCTCTCGACCCTCTTCTTTGTATCTCTCTTGATTACAAAATCAAACTATGGCCTAAAACTCTTAACCTCCATATTGACTCTATCTTCATTCTAACCAATTCCTACTCCTACATAATTGTGGGAAGTTACAACAATCCAACCTCGTCTTACAAAATATTTCTAGAACTAGAATCTATTACAATTAAAATACAAATTTTAATTAAGGTAACCCACTCCCTTTTATAAATTCTAAAGACCTCCTAGAGGCCAATTTCCAATATTTGACCGATGATGGATGCACCTACACCACTAGTCCTACCACTAAAATGGGCATTGCAAGCCAATTCCTCCAATTTTTCCACCCAAAAAGTACCAAGATAGATGACAAATTATATAATGATCCAGTTCATATCATTTATCCTTTTAAAAGGTACTACATTTCCCTTATTTCTCAGGGGCTCCTCTAATATCAATGCCATGGGTTTCTTTTTTGTGTCACTCACTAACAAACCATGGAACAATGGATACGCCAAATCGATCAATTAATTTGCCAATGTTGGTCTATCAACACATAAACCAAATGTTTTTCACTAAACTGCAAATTAACACACTTGATATTTGTTTCTAAAGTAAGGAACAAGAAATGTATTAACTAGCACTAGATTTGACATATAGATAGAAAAGAGGATCATTTTTAAATATCTTCATTTTCAATTGGATTTGGAATTGTGCGCCTTCCATATTAAATAGTATCACTCTTCTCAACAATTGCAAAACACATTGTAGATCTATGCTTCATGCCCAAAAGTAATAATAGTTGTGTAATGTATACCATGATAGCAATTAATCATCACTCTTTATGATATCAAAACAAAATTTATTCTAAATCACAATAGTTCTCCATGTGATCCACTTATTCAACAACAAGGCCATTGTATTGTCCTCCACCTTGACAAGTACATACTTTCCAAACTACAATTCAATAACACCATCAACTTTGATAACAATTGTTGGGAATAAGATTGGAAGTGAATAAACTCAAACACAAGGGGTTTATGAGAGTTTACACTCAAGAAATTATATTAAATTAATCCATTCTCGTGTGTCGTTTTGTTGTACAATGAGTCTCTTTATATAGAAATAGGTGACGATAACAACCATGTCATAATTAGATATTCAGTTCAACCATGTCCATAGCTATCTCCAATAATATATCCATGAATATTTCAATTGATTCTATGAGATCTTCATCCCTAACTTCTCTCATTGTCCTCATCTTTGATTCATACCAAGACTTTTATGTCTCCTGTACATCATTAACTTAGTACAATGTCTTCATCATATATCACAAGTAGAAGTGAATCCTTCACAAAATGAATAATCATCTAGAAAAACATGATATGGAAGGTAATATTGATCTGAGATAGATTATAACCAAAAGTATGCATAAATATTAACACTAAGATACATAGAAGATAAGTCATTGCACTAACTTAAGATTTATGAAACATAAACATAAGACTAACACAAATATAGTGATCAATGTCAATAGATGAATAATGTTTTAATGTAGTCTAAGTATAGTACATATTATATGATCTCTCACTCAATTCATCATTTACAATAGAATCATGATTTATTTATACACTTCCATTGACTTAGCTTATGTTTCACCTAATCCCACAACCACCACAACCATGAATGAATGCATATCACATTTAATAAAATTAATAATATATTAAACATTACATCTAAAAAGGTGTCAAGAGATTTTGTGCCCAATTCTAATCCATGCTCAACAAAGTACTAAAATGCTCATTTTTTTAAAACATTTTATTAAAAAATTGTTTAATATTATTTATAACTAATCAATCACCTTTGAGTTCTATTCTAATGAATAATTTGCATTACCGTTTTTACCTTTTTATATCTAATGATCAACATTCATTTGAATAACAAACCTTGAATTCATTATCATTACTACACCAACTATTTACTCCATATCAACATAAATTTGCATCATGTTAACAAATGCACCATATTTCAAAAGTGCATCATGTTAACAAATGCACCATATAAGTGTGTCTAAATTTCTTTTATGCTCCATTGGTTTACACCTACACCTAATAAGGACTTGTGCATATGCCACACAACATTTTGTACTTGTGCATCCTTGTGCCTAGATTTTCATCAATATTCTAACAATACACACATAAGTATAGATCCATATCAACCACTTATATTTTAACCATGGAGATATCCACATCTCATACTTAAAATAGATAGCCTATTGTGATGGATATATGTGAGTTTGTGATTCTGTATTATCAATGATGATGATTAGCCACAAATTTTGTATATTTTGAAATTCAATATGAATCAGAAGTGTAACATATTGTTAATAAACTAAAAATATATAAATTGAAGTGAGTAACCTGAAATAGAGTATAATAATAAAATAAAATAGATCTTTAATTTTTTTATGAAACAAAATCATTAGATCTGTGGATTTGAGTGATTATTTCTATATTTTCAACACTTTGAATCCATTACATTCAAAAATTAATTTTAAATAACAAAAAATAATAATTTCTTGAAAATTTATATAACCTTTAATAAAATAAATATATAAATTAAAACAGTTAAACACAACCTTTAATAAAATAGATATATAAATTAGCTATATGTTTTTCATTCTATTTTTTTATATAATATAAAGATGAAAAATGTAAAATCACTTCATGCACTAAAATGCACTTTACAACATAGTATGGATTAAATAATATAACTATGCAAAAATGTGAGATCATTTTATAAATTAAAGTTCACTTTACAACATAGTATGTATGGATTAAAAGTGTAATATAATATACTGTCAACAATAATGTAATATA
>ML786700.1:444398-474437 GCA_009831015.1 Picea engelmannii | reverse complement strand
ATAAGCTTTGGAACCCAGAAACTAAGAAGGTAGTGTATAGCCGAGATGTGGTATTTAGAGAAATGAAGGATGTTGTTAAACAAGAAGTCCTACCAAGTAAGGAAGAACCAGAGAAGATAGAGTTTGATTTAAAAGATGATGAATCAGACTCTACAAGAATATGAATCAGAAGAAGAAGATCATCATACTCCAGTATTGAGGAGATCGGATCGAGAAATAAGGCTACCAGAAAGGTATAGTCCATCTGATTTTTGTTCAAATTGTGTTTTGTCTATTACTGATGATGATCCTAGAACTGTCAGGGAGGCAGTGGATTCAAAGGATCAAAATCTCTGGAAAAGGGCCATGGAAGAAGAAATGGCATCTTTGGATAAGAATGAGGCTTGGGATCTAGTGGAGTTTCCAACTGGAAGAAAGCCCATTGGCAAAAAATGGGTATTTAAAAAGAAGCTAAATGCAGAAGGAAAAGTGGAGAAATACAAAGCTCGGTTAGTAGCAAAGGGTTATTCCCAGGTTGAGGGAATTGATTTTGGTTAGATTTTTTCTCCTGTTGCCAAGTTAACCTCCATAATATTTATGTTATCTGTTGCAACTACATTTGATTTTGAAATAGAACAAATGGATGTGAAGACAACATTCCTACATGGGGATCTGGAAGAAGAAATCTATATGAAGCAACCAGAAGGTTATGTTGTGAAGGGAAAGAAGGAGCTGGTATGGAAGATGAAAAAATCCNTGTATGGTTTAAAAAAATCACCAAGGATGTGGTATCAAAAATTTGATACTTATATGCTGGGACTTGGCTTCACAAGAAGCAAAGAGGATCACTGTGTGTATTTTAAATTAATTGGTGATCATTTGATTTATTTGGTCTTGTATGTGGATGACATGTTGTTGATAAGAAACAACAAGGAGATTATCCAGGATGTGAAAACTTAGTTGTCCTCTAAATTTGACATGAAGGATCTCAGTGCTTCAAATTTCATTTTGGGCATGGAAATTAAAAGAGATCGGAAAAAGAGGAAACTCTGGTTAAATCAAAGAAAACATGTCGAGACAATATTGTAGAGGTTTAATATGAAGGAATGCAAACCAGTCAAGGTTCCTATTCATGTTGGTGTAAAGTTATCTGTGGATCACTGTCCCAAGACCCATGAAGAAGAGGAGGACATGTCTCATGTTCCATATGCCAGTGCAGTTGGCAGTTTGATGTATGCAATGGTTTGTACTAGACCTTACATTGCACATGTAGTTGGAGTTTTGAGCAGGTATATGTCAAAACTAGAGAAGAAGTATTGGACAACAATAAAAAGGGTTTTCAGGTATTTGTGTGGCACTACTAGCTATGGATTGTGCTATGAAGGAAGACCGAGATTGGACAGAGTGGTGGATATACATGGATTTGTGGATGCAAAATGGGAAGGAGATTTGGATCGTAGGATATCTTCAAGTGGGTATGTATTTAACCTGTTTGGAGGAGCAATAAGTTGGATGAGTAAAAGATAGGCTGTAGTGGCACTTTCAACTACAGAAGATGAATACATGGTAGCCACTCATGCAAGTAAGGAAGCAATATGGTTACAAATATTGTGTTAAGGTATTGGGTTGGTACAACAAGCTATAAGAATATATTGTGACAGTCAGAGTGCATTTTTTCTGGCAAAGAACCCAACTCATCATTCAAAGACAAAACATATTGATATTCAATATCACTTTGTGAAAGACATGGTTGAAGAAAAGAAAGTATTGTTGATGAAGGTGGACACTTTGAAGAATGTTGCAGATTCATTAACAAAATCTATAAGCACTGAGAAGTTCTCTTGGTGTAGAGGATCCATGGGCATTGCTGCCCTGGATTGTTGATTATGTAACCCTGTAACCCCTTGTGTGCAAAGAAAACATCAAGTGGCAGAATGTTGGGTATGTGTTATATTCTTTGCACGAGTAGTAGTGTCTGAGCGTCTGCGCAAGACGCGCGCGGGGGTGCAGGGGTTCAGGAGCAACGCCCCCGATTTTTTTTTTTTCACATCGAGACCGCATTATATTTAGGTGGTTTTTCGGCACATAGTTTTCTTTACCGATGGTTTTCTATTTCCGGTTAAGGAATTAGGTTTTTGGACTAATCCAGGTCATTGGGTTAGGGTTTTGGATGTCGCTGGCTCCTATATGTATTTTGTATTGTAAACATTGTAACACAATGAATGAATATATAATATGCTGGTTTTCTCGGTTTGGGTTTCCAGGGGAAAAATCTCTGTGTAATGTTTGTATTTTCCATTGTATCTTTTCTGTTCTTTTTTGAATATCTGTAGATATTGTACAAGGTTAGAATTTACAAAGTTTTCTAAGTACAATTTATTTTTTAACTTTTTTTTTTGATAATCATAATTACATTTTTTTACATATGAATCATAAATCTCAAATATTAGAGTCCCTTAAAAAGGTAGAAGCACTTGTTGTTACTTGATATGATCTAAATGATTTATTTAGAAACCTTATTATCCTTTAGATATATTAATTTCTTTTTTGAATTTGTGATCCTTAAGGAAGGAGGAGGAGATAATGAGAATATTAGAGTTGAAAGAGATATTCATGATGGAGTATAATTGCAAGGAACAACCCTTATGTGCACCTATGTAAATAATATTAATCTCTTTGTTCCTGAAAAATAATAAGTTCAAATGATAATATGTATATCAAAAGAATATGTAAATAATATTTATCTCTTTGTTCCTGAAAAATAATAAGTTCAAATTATAATATGTATATAAAAAGAATATGGAAAAAAGATTTGGAAGATAATGGACAATACAAGGATGAACATGAGTATTCACAGTGGAAAAGTTGAGTTTTGATTTATAGGGAGGTGTTGTAGGAGGCTCTCCTAGAAATGATTCAATATCAAGTCAAAAGACTAGTTCAACCTCCTCTATAGGTGTAATTAATAGGAAAAATAATAGTATTGTTGTTAGTGGTGTTGATGGGAATAACCTTAATAAATTTACAAAGGAGAAAGATTATACCAACCTCATTCCTTGCAATTAATAGGAAAAATAATAGCATTGTTGTTAGTGGTGGTGATGGGAATAACCTTAATAAATTTACAAAGGAGAAAGATTGTACCAACCCCATTCCTTGTGTCCAAGGGGAATAATAAGCAATAGGTTGAACTTGATGATAATCATGAAATTTAGGATGATGTGATGGATCCTACCTATGGGAATATTTCCCAAATAAACAATGGTAAGGTTATATGGAAGGAAATGGTGTAGCAAAGTATGTCTAACTTTTATATATTTCTATTTACTATGCACCATTTTAGTTATGACAAATAGAGCACAAAACTGTTGATTTCTAGGATAGGGACTAATTATGGAAAGATCATAAAAAAGGAAGGAATTTCATTTTCATGTTAAAGATATGAAGCCATATGGTACATTGAGAATGCATTTAAAGCTACTAGAACATTACTAGAGCATATAATTGGTGATCATGAAGAAGATATGCAAGATTTCATGAGGGATACAGTAGTTGAATTGGAAAGGATATTAAACTCTAAGCCTTTGTTTGATGAGCTTCTTGCTACTTTGGCATGTAATGTACCATCATCTTAACAACAAAAAGTAGGGTTTGTTGGTCTAAAATTTCATTTTTGGTGCTAGTATGTAATTCAAATTTCCACAATATAAGCATTTTCAAAACCCTTCCTCATAAATATAATGACAAATACTGACACTAGAAATCACAAGTCCACCCTAGTCAGGTTTCAAGATTTCAAAAAAATTACAAACTAGCATTCAAAAATGTTTTGCGTGCACCATTTCCAAGATTATAACACTTGCGAACTAATTATATTCCAAATCACAACAAGTGTATTCATTTATTTCACATATAAAACCCATATCTAAAATTCATCAAATAGACTCAGCCCAATAATCACATGGAATCTCTTGATTAGAGGTATTATTAACTTTTAACAATGATCTAGAACATTTTCAAATTAAAAATAACATCTATAGAAGATATGTATCAACTTATATATCCATAAAAATTTCTATAGATGATCTAAAGAAACCACTACAGGATGATCTAAACAATTTCTATAACTCTGATAAATAACCTACATTTCTTAAGTACAATATGGGTGTTCGATATTTTTGGTGTGTTTCCATCTCAATACAAGGCTTCCCTCTACCAAAACTCACTTTATCACATATCACTAATTCTTATTTATAGACAAATCATTGTATGCATCCTCTATAAGTGCTCCATAGAAACACCTTGATGACCTCTTAGCAACCATTATAGGTTTCTTAAACATCCAATTTTTCTTAAAGTACAATCTAGGTATTTTAGATTTTTGGTGGGTGAATCAATCCTAATATATGGATTCCCTCTAAAACAATCATGTTAAACTAGATCAAAAAGTTTTAGTTATAGAAAAATCATGATATGTCAAACTTCACATGCATTGCCAAAATCACATAAAACAAGCACTTAGGAAAACATTTAGGATAAACGTCAAGCGACAAGAGGTATTTTAAAGAAAACCATTAGTTGAGGCTTATGTAAGGATAGGTTTGTTCATATAAGAATCCATTCAAATCATTCAAATGAATTCATGAAAAAATATAATTATCTAGAAAAACTCAAAAAAATAACTAAAAGAATGAGGTGCACCTATAGGAAATTGGTTCTAGATTTCAAAAATTTTGTAAAGGATACGTCTTAACAACTAATTAGTGAGTTCCATGACATCAATAAATTCCACATATAACTCAATTGGATAGGGAAACCATTCTTTAACACAATTGTTTTCTCGAAACAATGATCATGCATGAATTTCTGGAGCATTTTTGCACAAATTTTGAAAATCAATTGATTGCACATAAAATAATCATTTGCTCATAATCATATCTAGAATTTTCAAAACAATTTATTATAATAAATAATTACATTGAATTTATTGTCACATAGGATTGAATTCATAATAAAGGAGAACAAACGATTCTTATCTTTTTAGAAAAGAGTTACAAAGCAATTGATTGTGGGTGAACCATTTTCCTCCCAACCATAGACAAATAATTTGTGGATTCAACCCTTCTGATAGGATATGAGACCACTACTGTGAAGAAGGTTTGTCAAGGATTACAAATTAATCTTCTCTTTATTAAATAATTTCAAAACCAATCAATAAATTAATTGTTGAATATTTTATTTAATCTCTCAACTAGCATAGCTCTTGGGACTCACTCTACTAACCCACACAACATAGGAAGACACCCCTTTGTACTTTTTAGTCCCTAAATAATTATCTTCATCTTTGTTCTCTTCAGTCTGTGTAGTGTGAGACCAACATCAATATCTACTTCCAAATTGCATCCCTAGCATTGTCAAGCCTCATGTACAATAGTTTGATGGTTTCTTGGAAAACCCCATGAACTAACAATATGCTAAGGTTTATAAGGATACATATATACCCCTTACTGGTACCTAATATCACATAATAATATTTATTTCATGTCTCCATGAATACTATATGATTTGGGTTGAATTTTATTTTCCCTTCTATTGGAATCATAGCCACTTAAGTGTTCTCCACACTAGTCATCCTAGTCATCCTTGGAACTTTTTTATTCATTTAAAAATGATCATGTGTATAAGTCTCCAAAATCACCCTGGAAGCTAATTCATGGTGTGTAGAAAAACATAGTAATGAAAATCATAATTACATTATAAACAATATCAAGTTTGAGGGGTTCAGACTAATATATTGCATTCCCCTTTCTCTTGGAATAACACCATCCTTAGTATTCTCTTATTTTCAACAAGATTCCATGTCCTCATTCTTTATATCTACCCACAATGTCATTCTCTTCAATGCCTCTTTATCTCATTTTTGGTTATCGAGGAAACAAATGTTCAATCATACATTTAATCATCTTGGGACATCTCCAATACATTTACGATTCTAGCACATGAATTTAATAATCAACAAAGGAAAACACACATTTCATATCCATTTTAAGAAACAATTATTCCATTCATAGAAATTTCAAATTTATAACAAAATAATACACACACACACACACACACACACACACACATACAATGTATGTAAATCAAACCAATACTTATCTATATGAATATATCATTTCTTCACTTGGATAACATAGGTGAGATTCAACTCACTATCTTCTCTAACACACAAAAAAATTAAAATGCATTTGTGATCTCAAGTAGCATGTAGCATGAATTCTCTATGATAAAATTATTCAAGTCACCTCTTCCTCATTTTACTTACCCTTCCAAGATTAAGCATCCCTTTCTATACTAAATAATACCTCAAGTGATCCATCTTTCCAAGGATTTCACATACAAGAAGAGTGCAAACTTGTAGAGTATTACTACTAGGGAATCCCACTAGAAACCTCTATTAAACATTAGTTTGTGGAAATCAAGCATATAATAGGGTTCCAATGTTATCATAGTAGGATACTTCCCATTCTTTCTAGATTTATCATCCATCATCCTTTTTTACTAAACATACCCATCATCTAAATAGCATTATACAGATATAGTTACCATGAGATTCCATTATAAATATTTCATTCAGAAATTTTAAATCTATCTCATTTAGAAATCATATTTCAAAACTATGAAATCCTTCTCATAATTTTTATCCCTTGAATGTAGTAGCATCAAGTATTCATTATGGACTTACATTGATTTCCATATCAATGAAAATTCTACTTGTGGTTTGAAATAATAATCAACAAAACATACTATGAGTATTCACACATATAATCATTTCATTGTAACATTTACAACAACTCATGAAATGGTTTAAAAATATATCATCTTAATAATTCAATCACTTTCAAGTGTTAATATATTAAATGAAATGAAATATTGTTTAATATAAATGTGTTACTAGCACAAAAATATTTCATACAATGCAATCAAACATTATGTGCCAATATTTATTGATGCACAATCACAAATTACACATTTACATCATTTACTTATGCATATTCAGTTGATGCATGCTTGCATTGATTCAAAACTATCACAAGGACAACTCATGTGATATACCAAGATAGGTTGAAGGGTTGAACCAATGCCTCAACACATCATGAATCACCCCCCAAACACTAGTTAAATCATCTAGAAACCTTCCTCCTTAGCCCAAACACAACGCTAGGAATATACTTGTTCTCTTCTAAATAGTCCATCAAGTGTTCTTGAAGGCCTTTCCTTTGTCTACCAAATAGTCCCTTAAGAAAGCCTTCCTCTTCCCATGGTTCTCGTAGAGCTAGCAAGAAGGTTTTAGTTGTATATTCCAAGACAAAAAAACATTATTAGATATCTTGTAGAATTATATCCTTTCATAAGTCCAACATCACATGGCCTTTTTAGAATTATTTCATATGGCATCCAATTTTAAAGCCATGAGTACAAAAACTCATTTTATCTAGTTATTATTTCTTAACCGACTTAATCATAACATACTAACTCATTAATACATCAAAATGATCCTAACAATATTTACCAAGTCAAGGATTCCCACCTTTATCATACTTGTAACGTACCCAACCACCAACAGAAAGGCCACACTACTTCAAATTGTACTTCAAGAACTAATTTCGAATTCTGATAATAATCAATTCGAAAAGAAGAATGAAAGAATACAATAACCACACATGCATTTGCTAAATTGTAGGCAATTCTTTAGAATAAGGGTGTTTCCATGGAAAACTATCATGACTAACTTCAAGAAGAAATTAATACCTAGGAAAATAATGGAAGATTGAAGGATCAGTTCAGTATGACCCATCCCCAATTGGAGGATGTGGTTTTCCTCTTTGAAGATGCTATTTTTTAGAGGTATGATGACAAATATAGGAAGATTAATGTCTTGAAATTTATTACTCTTTCGTTATAGATGAGATCTTTAATTGCATTGAGATGATTTCAAACTAAATTTCATGCTAGTTTGATTAAGTACTAGAATACTAGGAGATTATATATGTATTCCTACCTAATCTATTCACTAGTTTTTAGCATGACCTGTGATGATGTACTAGTTAGGGATGGTCTATTTAACATGTATATCTATGTTCTACAAATATAAATCTAGTATCATTCCTATAAAATACAAGATTTATCTCTTAGGAAGGTAAAACAAATCAATTTGTGAAGGGGACCAAATTCTTTGACATCTAAGGAAAGTTTTGACATCTAGGTGATCCCAATTATTTTCGGCATGAAATGAGAGTGGAGATATAATAAATAAATGCACAGAGATATCACATATATCCAATAATATAACATAAATGTATTAGAGATGCAACCATAAACACAAAGATACAGTATTACATGATTTCTATTAATGAAATAAATGTACAAAGACTGTAAAAATACAGACTGAAAGACTCACTAGAATGGTGGCAGTTTATCTCTGAGAAGAGATGTGATGGCTACTCGCATTCACAAGAAGATAATAATTACAATGAGGATCTATGCGCCTTTTTAACATAAGTAAAATCCAAAACCCTAACCCCGGCAGATGAAAAACCAAAAGGTTTGCAGGCCTAGATGGGGGTAGTTGATACGTCAACTTCCCAGGGGTGTAACTTTTGCATACGATCTTTGTTTGGAGTGCTCGATACATCATTAAAAAGATCTATCTGAGGAATACAACTTTTGTGTGAGAAAAAACAAACCTATTTCCATGGTTCTCTCTGTTTACCCAAAAAACGTCATTTAGGGCCTCAAAACGGCTCTGGATGTTCAAGACTCTAAAAATTGCTAAAAATAGTAAATTATCAAAATTTCTAGAAAATTGTTTGAGCCAGTTGGAAAAGATGGGTGGCCACCGATATCCACCTGGATCAATCCTCCCTCCTTAGGAAGCAATGGTCTCCATTGCGTTGAGTTCCGGGGGGAGAGTGGAAAGAGATTGTTGAATCTGAATCTTGGTGAGTTGCTTGCCTTGCTGGAGACGTCGCACTGCTTGGTTTGTTGAAGGTTGTCATGAACCTGTGGCTGGAAGGGTTGGACCTTTTTAACCATTCTGGCTACATGAGATGATTGTGTGTAGAAGGAATCTTTTCATTTTTCTATAATATTGTCAACCTGCTTCTATTAGATAGAAGGTGCTTAGGCCGAGGCTGTAGTGGTTACAATATCCTTCTGTTCACCTTTTGAACAGATTATGAAGAAGATGAATTTTGTAGTATGAGATACTACCTTGTGACACTGTTTAGGTGGGACAACAGTTGAAACTACCTCTTGTATTCTGTAGAGATGACCCCCTAGAGTAACAATGACACTATGGGGTCGAGACTCATAAATAGCATGGTGCTTCCACATATATGGTTGGCCCAACAAAACATCACAGAAATCCAATGGGGAAACTTCACAAAATACCTCATCCTTGAAGGGTTGGATGTCGTATGACAATCGACACTATTGGATGACACATAGATCTCTTTCTTGGTGAAGACACCCAATGTTGTATAGTTGTGGGTGTGGTGTTGTCAACAACCCCAACTGTTTGATGACCTCTCCTGAGATGAGGTTCTTCTGGCTTCTGCTATCAACAATAAAATGTAGCAGGGTCCCCTTCACCCACATATGTGAATGAAAAATTCACTCCCCCTCTTCATGATCTGTTGGTTCTTCTGGTTGAATTGTTGTGGCTGTGATAATAGCAGTGGGGTCTGCGTCAATGATCTGTCTTTTACCAGTATTTTCAGAATCAGATTCTAAATTAGGGTTTGACTCCTTGTCTTTTATCTTGACCAACAATGACTGTTTTGATCGACATTCATCGGTGTTGTGCCAGGGCTCTTGTGGAAATCGCACCATTTTCAAGTGTCCTTCTTCATCTTTCTATGATCCTTCTTTTCCTGTGGCTTGGACTAGTTTTCAGGAGACTACTTATGAGGGCCATCTTTCTCATACTTTGGTTTTTGTGTATTTGCAGACCCGAACTCCCATTTTTTCTAGTGCTTAATTTTCTGCTCAATTTTAACAACATATCGATAAGTAGAACTGAGTGATGAGATGTCCAAAAAATCCATTTCAGTTTGGATGTATCTGTGTAAAGCCCCACAGTATTTCAGAACCAAATGTCGTTCGAAGTCTTTGATACCCATCTTGGTGCATAAGGTATGGAATGTATTGGTGAACTCCGAAACTTCTTTGCCCCTCTCTTGCCACAGTTTGGTCCATTTCATTTACTAGTCCTCATAGTTTCCAACAGGGTAATACTGTTCTTTTACTGCATCCACAAAAAAATCCCAAGTGGGCTCGACCCCATATATTCCAGACTCCTCTGTGGAAGTTTGTTTCGAGTAAGTTTCCCACCAATGTTTGACATGAGGGAGATCCTTAAGGGGAGAGAAGGTGATATTTTCTCTATCAAAAAAATTGTGAACAGAGAAATAACCTTCTAACAAATTTAACCATTTGTCTAGGGCTTATGCATCTATCTATCCTTCAAATACAGGAATATGAAAATTAACTTGTACCTTGAAATGTGAGGTGCTTCCAAAGTGGTTGTTTGATGAATATGCACCTATTTCTATTGGCAGGCATTGAATGATATGGGAAAAATTCTCCATCATTTCGTCCCTCTGTTGCGTGAGAGCTTGCTCAAGCAACAGATTAATAAAATCTTCTGCTCCGTCGTTTTTCTTTTCTTCTGCCATTGAGGGTTTCTTAGTTGTGTGAGAGTGGTTGTCCTCAAGAGAGACAAGATTGAGACCCAACTTTCTATACTCAGACCTCATCGGGGACATGCACTAAAAATGATCAAGAGCAGTCTGCTCTGATACCACCGAGCCAGATTATTTTCGGCATGAAATGAGAGTGGAGATATAATAAATAAATGAACAGAGATATCGTGGATATAGAATAATATAACATAAATGTATCAGAGATGAAACCATAAACACATAGATACAGTAATACACGATTTCTATTAATGAAATAAATGTACAGAGATTGTAAAAATACAGGGTGAAAGACTCGCTAGAATGGTGGCAACTTATCTCTGAGAAGAGGTGTGATGGATACTCGCATTTGCAAGAAGATGATCATTACAATGAGGCTCTAAGGTCCTTTTTAAAATAATTAAAATACAAAACCCTGACCCCAGAAGATGAAAATCCAAAAGGTTTGTGGGCCCAGATGGGGGTAGTTAATACGTCAAGTTCCCAGGGGTGTAACTTTTGCATACGATCTTTGTTTGGGGAACTTGATACATCGTTAGAAATATCTATCTGAGGAATACAAATTTTATGTGAGAAAAATTGAATTTTGATCCATGTTGCACCTTATTTTTCCAAAAACGTCTTTTAGGGCCTCAAAATGGCTCCAGAAGTTCAAGACCCAAAAAAATTGCTAAAAATAGTAAATTACCAAAACTGCCAGAAAACTGCTAGTGTTTTATGAAGAAAATTTACATATATTAGGATGTATGGATTCAAAGTGTGGACATTATACCTTCTTATTTTTTTTATGATTTATTCTTCTTGGTAGAGGTAGCTAGGCAATATGTGAAATAGGAAAGTTTTCTTCATTTCAAGAAGATAAAAAAAAAAAAAAATCCACCTTTTCATTCGTTTGTGATGGTCATAAATGATTTTCTACATCTAAACGATAAATACAAAATATTAGAATCCCTTAAAATAGTATAATCACTTGTTTTTCCTTGATATGTGATGCAGACCTATCGGCCCTCGGGATCGAGATCCAGTCACAGGATTGTTCTTTATCTCTTTTAGCCAAAGTGGCTCCTTTCGATTCCTCGTTGGAATCTGCAATTTATTGATCCACAGGTCCCTTTTCGTAGCTCACAATCTCACGAGTTAGCAATTCGTGGCTCCCGACTCTTCCTCTCCAATCTCGCGATACCCGAGATTGCGAAATGGGTATAGCTCTTCTTTCATTAGTACCCTCTACGCGTGACCACCAGCTAAGCTTCACGCAAGCTCCTCTCGCTACTCGACACTTCGCATGTTTCAATGTCGAGCCCTCGTGCTCTTACTTCATGAATTCCTGATATGTGAGTGTCAACGAAGTGTTGATCCCTTCCAATAGGTGATGTGTGTCCACCTGTCTATTTCCTGGGCCCACTTTGTGGTTCTGCCACGTGTCCCTCGTGCCCGGCTTTCAACACTTCATGACTTTTGATGTTGAAAACAACTCCTTTCAACCTCTGAACTCCCAAATGCACAAAATACGATGGGGTTCATGATTCAATGGTCCTCCCATGACCTGGATTCGATGGCTATCCTCATTCCTTGTGATTTCGCGACTTCGCGACTTGGAGCACCCAACTCTTGGCCTCTCACCCTGCGAACCTCCGAGTTCGTGAGATCCTTAGATATTTGCCACTTATCCTCCTCCGATGGATGGCTGTGATTTTCTCACTACTTCACCACTCGCGAAGTCAAAGGACTTCCTTCTCTGAACCCCGATGTCTGAATCCCCTATAGAGAGGATCTCGCGACAAGTGCCCTGCTTCCAGCGAATGGCTCAGATTCTTTTGCGGTTTCACGACTTCGGGACTCTCAGGACAAAAGTCTCGACCTCTTATCCTCTGATATGCTGAAATGGTGAAATTATGACACGTCGTCAATGCGGGTCCCACGATGGAACTTCCCGCCTTTTTGGAGTTCTCGGACTTCGTGAATCCTGATGCTAAGCCTTCAACTCTTCAACCCACGAAACCCCAAAGTACTGAGGTCCAATGTGCTTCACCAATAACTAGCCCACACAAACCCTTTCGCCCCTTCAGGACTTTTCCTTTCGCAACCTCGCGACTCTTGAGGCAAGGATTTCAGTTCTCCAACTCCCAAAACCCCGAAATGAGATTTCGTGAGTGATCCAACAGCCCCTGTTGGTTCAAATCCTACGGCTCGATTTCTCTTGAGCTTTCACTTAGAAAAACACTCACCGTAACCTTCTTACTATTCTGTAAGAACTGACGGATTCCGGGACTTCGCGAATCCTCCACGGAGAATTCCGACCATCCAATGCATCCTTAACAACTCCTGCGAAATGAACCAGTACGCCTTCACGAAACTTATCCACCAACAAATAACATCGTTGCACCTCCTTCTGAAACTTCAAGGCACTAACTCCTTGCGACAATTCTTCAAATACTCCCAAGTATTTGAACGTCTTCGACTCTGCGTACCCTCTGCGACAACAATCTTTCAACAACTCCCTCAGGTTGCAAACTCTGAGATTCTTCTCAGCCAGCGCACACTTTGCACGGCTCCTATGCTTAACTTGCACTTCTGGGAAAATGAGAACAATGTTATCCCTCCTGAGCTTGCAGAGACGAGCTCTGACTTCTATCAACGCACACCTTGCGGACAGTTTCACTGCACTCCTTGTAGAAAAACTCTTTCTCAGACAGAGAAACAATTGAAACTCATTCCTTACTCTCCCTCTCTTCAGATTTCAGACATTAAATATGAAATCAAACATTCACACATCAAAGTGAATGCATAACAAAGAGTAACAAGCATATATCAATCAGCATGTATAAACACAGAAAGCAAATGAACACCATGAGTCTGAACTAAAGATCTTTGTATTAATCTAGAACTTTTGTACATGGGGTTCTTCTACACATCTCTTTGCTTCTTGTTCTCTATGCTCTCTCAATTGATAATGTTGTTAATGTTACAATGATACAAGTGAGGGTGTCTATATCCATTTTCCCTCCGGATCCTAAAACTGTCTAATCTAAGAATTCAAAGCTACCTACTTACATTTACTAACATAAATGTTTCTTAATCCTTCAGACGAGAGCGGGACTCTCAAGGTATGAACACAACCTACAAGTACTCCCTTTCTTAATTATCTCATTTAAGTTTGGCGTATCCAACTTCAAAACATTTCAAACAATTTATCATGTGCCAAAATGTGTTGGCGTTGTCCCACGCTCGCTTGATGTTGGCAATGCTCCTACATCATACTCCCCCGCTTGAAAATTTTCATGGGCTCCTGTCCATGAGCTCTTGCACGGTCTTTCCATGCTTCTGAATCTCTATTTCATTCTCCCAGCTAGCATCTTCAACTGGGTGTCCCTTCCACTTGACCAAGTATTCATAATATTCCCTTCTTCTGGTCTTTTTGCTAACTCTTTTGTCCAGTATGCTTTACATCTATGGTTTCTCTGCAAATGGCATATGTTTAGTCCACTGAACCTCTGGTTGTTCATCACTTGTTCCTGCTTCCTCAGCTTTGTATGGGTACAAATCTGAGACATTGAATATCGGAGAAATTTTGATCCCATTGGGTAATTCAATCTCATAAGCATTTTCCCCAAATTTCTTCAAGACCTTACATGGTCCAATCTTCTTCATCTTCAGTTTGTTATATGTCCCCTTCGGGAACCTTTCTTTTCTCAGATGTGCCAGAATCAAATCACCAACCTCAAATTGAAGTTGTCTCCTATGTTTATCTGCTCTACGCTTATACTCTTGGCTCAAATTTTTCAATCGCTCCTTCACCTGGCTGTGAAGTTCCTTCATTGCTTCGGCAAAATATTCCCCACTAGCACTTCTTATATCATCCTGTTCTAAATACCTTAGTTCATATACCCCTCTTGGTTGCATCCCATAAACAATTTTTAATGGACTCTGCCCTATGCTTATGTTGATTGAATCATTGTAATCAAATTCCGCCTGTGGCAGAATATTGTCCCACTGACTGTGGTGTTATGTCACCAAGATCCTCAGCAAGTCTCCCAAAATTTTGTTCACAACTTCTATCTGTCCATCCATCTGAGGATGATAAGATGAACTGAACGACAAGTTTGTTCCTAGATTTTTCCATAAGGTCCTCCAGAAGTGTCCCACGAACTTGGTGTCTCGATCCGAAACTATGCTCCTTGGTAAGCCGTGAAGTCGAATGACTTCTTTGAAAAACGGATTTGCAATGTGAGTGCGTCACTGGTTTTCTGACACGGTATGAAGTGTTCCATCTTAGAAAATCTATCTACCACTACAAATATCGAGTCAAACCCTCTTTGTGTTCTTGGAAGCCCCAATATGAATTCCATGCTTATTGCATCCCAAGGCCTGTCAGGTATGGGTAACGGTTGATAAAAGCCTACATTCTGCCTCTTCCCTTTTGAATTCTGACAAATTATGCATCTGTCCATGAATCTTTTGACATCTGCTCTCATTCTTGGCCATTAATATGACTCATTTAGCTTTGAGAACATCTTGTCATGACCGAAATGCTCGACCAATCCTCCACTATGTTTCTCCTTCAACAAATTCTCCCTCATGGAGCATTTTGGAATACAAAGTTGATTACCCTTAAACAATAATCCTTCCTGGATCATGTATTCTGTCCATTGACCTATGTCCCTAAGAATTGGATTCTCAGCTGCTTCATACGGCTCCTTAAAATTTGGATCACCTCTGTACATGTCCTTGAGATCATCAAAACCCAGTGTTTTGACTCTAAACTCCGACAACAACAAGCATTTCCTGCTCAAAGCATCAACAACTTTGTTAGCAGTTCCAGAAATATGCTTAATTACAAAAGTAAATCTATGCATGTATTCAACCCATTTAACATGTCTTTGATTCAACTTCTCCTGTTCAGTCACAAATTGCAAAGCATGATTGTCACTGTATAAGACAAACTCCTTAGGAATCAAATAGTGTCTCCACTTCTTCAATGCCTAAATAATAGCATAGAACTCCTTGTCATACATGGATTATTTCACTTTCGCTTCATTCATCTTCTCACTGAAGTATGCTATCGGCCTGTCTTCTTGGCTCAAGACTTCCCCTATTGCAAATCCACTTGCATCACATTTTACTTGAAATGTTGGTTGTTCTGTGATTTTCCTTTTTAGCAAATTAAAACTTTTATCAGCCTCTTCTGTCCAGTGAAAAGACTTGTGTCTCTTCTTCACTGTGTCCATCATCGGTGCACTAATTCCACTGAAATTCCTGATGAACTTCTGGTAGAAACTAGCCAATCTGTGAAAACTTCTCACCTCAAATATACTCTTCAGTGATGGCCAATTCTTAATTACCTCCACTTTATCTAGATCCATCCTCAATTTATCTGCAGAAATAACAAAACCCAAATAAATGAGCTATGTCTTCATGAATGAGGATTTCTTCATGTTTATCAACAGATTCTCTTGCTGTAGCCTCCTCATCACCGTAGCCAAATGTTTCATATGCTCTGCCTCTGTTTTACTGAAAATCAGTATGTCATCAAGATACACAATGAAATTTTTTCCGATGAACTCCTTCATGACTTCATTCATCAGCCTCATGAAGGTACTTGGCGCATTTGTTAAGACAAAAAACATGACAAGACATTCATACAATCCTTCGTTAGTATTGAATGTTGTCTTCCATTCATCACCTTCTCTCATATGAATCTGGTGATATCCACTTTTCAAATCAATCTTTGAAAAAACATTTGCTCCACTTAAGCAATCCATCAAATCATCCATTCTTGGCAATGGAAATCTATACCTAATGGTTATCTTGTTGATTTCCCTTGAGTCAGTACACACCCTCCAGCCTCCATCTTTCTTCGGGCTGAGCACTGTCAGAACAACACATGGACTCAAGATTTCTCTAACCAACCCCTTGTCCATTATGTCCTAGACCTGTCTTTTGACTTATTCATTCTCCTACGGCGTCAATCTATACACTACTTTGTTTGGTAAACTAGCTCCAGGTATCAGATCAATATGATGACTCACACTTCTGATCAGTGGCAATGAACGAGGTAGTTCGTCCACTACTATGTCAACAAACTCTTCCAATAGTTTCTGAACCTCTCCCGATAAATAATCTACCCTTGTACTAGTTAAAACATTTGTAGGCTTCCTGACCACAATGAATTGCGGTTTCTCTTTCTTCTTAACCTCTATAAGAAGTTCCTTCCCACTCCTGAGAAGTACTTCTTACTTCAGGTTTCACCTCCTTATCTTTGATTGGAAGCAACATGTGAGTTCTCCCATTCTTCTCTAGGGTGTATGTGTTCTTCCTCCCATCATGAATCACATTTTTGTCATATTGCCACATTCTACCCAACAATAGATGACAAACATCCATGGGAATAACATCGTAGAGTATTTTATCTTTATAACCTCCTATTTTAAATTCAACTAAACATTGTTTAGTGACATTTACTTGATGTCCTTTTTGTAGCCACAAAACTCTATATGGGCTCGGATGTTCAATAGTCTCCAGCTCCAAATTTTCTACCATCTCTGTAGAAATGAGATTATCTGTGATACCACTGTCCATGATAACTTTGCATACCATGTCCTTGGTTTTGCAAGCATTCCGAAAAAGACTACTCATTTGCACTGGATTCTCCACCTCCTTCTCTGGCGTTAAGAGAACTTTTCGCATCATCAACAATCTTCTGCTTTCAGCATCTTCTGCCTCAACATTCCCCCTCTGTGCTTCGACAATGTGAGTTTCACCACCTTCTTTCTTCTTATCTATACATTCATAAGATTTATGTCTGACCTTTCCACATGTGAAGCATTTCACCACTCCACCTCTTCCTCTTCCTCTTCCTCTGGTACGAGGAAAAATGTTTCCGTCAGCATACTGACCTCTATGTTTGGTATACTGCCCTCTCTGTGGGCTTCCACCTCTCTCAGTTTGAGTCTGAGGTTTCTTCCACTCTTCCTTGGGTTTCTGATTTCTATCCTGGGCAACTGATTTGCCTCTGTCTTGACTTCTCCCTCGGCCTCTTTGACCTTGTTTTCGGTTCATCTTCTCTTCATCCTTCATATCCATTTGATAAGCATATTCCACCGTTCATATGGTCATCATGCTCATCTCATCCTGAATGTCGTATCTCAGACCATTCATATATCTAACAACTTTTTCATCATCACTTTTGCGATGACCTTCCCTGATGTTCAGCCTGTAGAATTCTTCAGTGTACTCCTTTACTGACATCACCTTCTGTCTCAAATTCTGCATTCTCCGAAACAGAGTAATTTGGTAATCCCTGGGAATGAATTTTTCCTTCATCTTCGCAATCATCCTATCCCAACTCTTGATTTTATGCTTGCCTTTGCAGTGTCTGTCAGCTTGTAGCTCATCCCACCATAATGCTACATGCCCTTTCAATCTTGTGGCAACATGTTTGACCTTTTTGTCTTCCTTGACATCTTCGTAGTCAAAATATGTGTCCAGAGCTCTAATCCAATATAGAAGCTCTTCATCATCCAGGTTTCCTTCATATACTGGAATATCCATTTTTTCCCTAGCACCCATTCTTGCAACAACCCTAATCAGGCGTTCATTTGCTGCATCTTCTGCTATGACTTCTTCTCTTTCATGTCCAGCTTCATCTTCACTTTTAGATTCACTGACATCTCCAACACCGGCTGTGCACCTCTGTGTTGTCTCCATGTCCTCGAGTCTAGCGCGTATATCACACATATCTCTTTACATGGCTAGATTTGGCACCTGTCTACCCCTTCCTCTTGGCATTTCCCTTTCCTCTGGCAGATCAGGTGTTGGCCTGTCTCTTCTCCTCGACGGCATGGCTGAGATTCTTTCTCGCTTCCCCTGTCTGAAGTATACAAACAAAGTCAAGCTCTGATACCACACTGGCGTAGACCTATTATCCCTCGGGACCGAGATCTTCTCACATGATCGTTCTCTATCTCTTTTAGCCGAAGCAGCTCCTTTTGATTCCTCGCTGGAATCTGCAATTTATCGATCCACAGGTCCATTTTCGCAACTCGTAATCTCGCGAGTTCGTGAGTCATGTCTCCCGACTCTTCCTCTCCAATCTCACGATACCCGAGATCACGAAATGGGTATATCTCTTCTTTCATCAGCACCCTCCATGCGTGACCACCGGTTAAGCTTCACCCAAGCTCCTCTCACTACTTGGCACTTCGCATGTTTCAATGTCGAGCCCTCATGCTCTTACTTCACAAATTCCCAATATGCAAGCGTTAACGAAGTGTTGACCCCTTTCAATAGGTGACGTGTGTCCGCTCGTCTATTTCCCTGGCCCACTTTGTGGTTCTGCCACATGTCCCTCGTTCACGACTTACGGCACTTTGCGACTTCTGATGTCGAAAACAACTCCTTTCAACGTTCGAACCTCCGAATGCATGAAATACAATGGGGTTCCTGATCCAACGGTCCTCTCGTGACCTGGATCCGACAGCTATCCTCGCTCCTCACGATTTCATGACTTCGCGACTTGGAGCACCCAACTCTTGGGCTCTCACCCTATGAACCTCCGAGCTTGCGAGATCCCTAGATCTCTGCCACCTTTCCTCCTTTGATGGATGGCTGTGATTTTCCCGCTACTTTTCCACTCGCGAAGTCGAAGGACTTCCTTCTCTGAACCTCGATGTCAGAATCCCCGTTAGAGATGATCTCGTGACACGTGTCTTCCTTCCAGTGAACGACTCAGATTCTTTCATGGTTTCGTGACTTTGGGACTCTTGAGACAAAAGTCTCGACCTCTTATCCTCCGATATGCCAAAATGGAGAAATTTTGACACGTCGTCAATGCGGGTCCCACGATGGAACTTCCTGCCTTTTTAGAGTTCTCAGACTTCACGAATCCTGATGTTAAGCCTTCAGCTCTTCAACCCACAAAACCCTGAAATATCGAGTTCTGATGTGCTTCACCAATAACTAGCCCACACAAACCCTTTTTCCCCTTTGGGACTTCACCTTTCTCAACCTCGCGACTCTTGAGGCAAGGCTTTCAATTCTCCAACTCCCAAAACCCCGAAATGAGATTTCGTGAGTGATCCAATGGCCTCTGTTGGTTCAAATCCTACAGCCTGATTTCTCCTGAGCTTGCACTTAGAAAAACACTCATCGTAACCTTCTTTCTCCTCTGCAAGATCTGATGACTTCCGGGACTTCGTGAATCCTCCACAGAGAATTTCGACCGTCCAATGTGTCCTTAACAACTCCTGTGAAATGAACCAGTACGCCTTCACGAAACTTATCCACCAGAAAACAATGTTGTTGCGCCTCCTTCTGACACTTCAAGGCACTGACTCTTCTGAGCTTTTACCACAAACTTCGAGTCTTCAAAAGGACTCCTACATGCACTCCTTGCGACAATTCTTCAAATACTCCCAAGTATTTGAACCTCTTCGACTCTGCGTACCCTCTGCGACAACAATCTTTCAACAACTCCCTCAGGTTGCAAACTCTGAGACTCTTCTCAACCAGCGCACACTTTGCACGGCTCCTGTGCTTAACTTGCACTTCTGCGAGAATGAGAACAATGTTATCCCTCCTGAGCTTGTAGAGACGAACTCTGACTTCTGTCAACACACACCTTGTGGACAATTTCACTGCACTCCTTGCAGGAAAACTCTTGCTCAGACAAAGAAACAATTGAAAATCATTGCTTACTCTCCCTCTCTTCAGATTTTAGACATTAAATATGAAATCAAACATTCACACATCAAAGCAAATGCATAACAAAGAGTAACAAGCATATATCAATCAACATGTATAAACACAGAAAGCAATTGAACACCATGAGTCTAAACTAAAGATATTTGTATTAATCCAGAACTTTTGTACATGGGGTTCTTTTACACAGCTCTCTACTTCTTGTTCTCTATGCTCTCTCAATTGATAATGCTATTAATGTTACAATTATACAAGTGAGGTTGTCTATATCTGTTTTCCCTTCGGATCCTAAAACTATCTAATCTAAGAATTCAAAGCTACATACTTACATTTACTAACATAAATGTTTCTTAATCCTTCAGACGAGAGTGGGATGCTCAAGGTCTGATCACAATCTACAAGTATGCCCTTTCTTAATTATCTCATTTAAGTTTGGCATATCCAACTTCAAAACATTTCAAACAATTTATCATGTGCCAAAATGCGTTGGTGTTGTCCCACGCTCGCTTGATGTTGGTGATTCTCCTGCATCAATATGATCCAAAGTATTTATTTAGAAAGAATTTATTATCCTTTTGATATATTATTTTCTTTATTGATTCTTTTATCCATAAGGAAGGAGGAGGAGATAATGATAATAATAGAGATGAAAGAGTTGTTCAATATGGAGTAGAATTACAAGGAACAACCCTTATATGAAACATAAATTATATTAATCTCATTTAATTTCTTGAAAAACAATAAGTTCATATAATAATTTGTATATCAAAAGACTATGGAAAAATGTTGTTGGAGATAATAGACAATGTAAGGATGAACATGAGTATTATCACCAAGTGGAAAAGTTCTGTTCTAATTCTTAGGGAGGTGTTGTAGGATTCTCTCCTATAAATGATTCAATATCAAATAAAAAAACAACTTCAACCTCCTTTAGATGTGGAATTAATAGGAATAATAGTAGTATTGTTGTTAGTGGCGGTGATGGGAATAACCTTCAGAAATTTACAAAGGATAAAGAATATACTAACCCCATTCCTTATGATATAAATAGGTTTTCTAATAATGTGTATGAAACATTGTCCACTTGGGGAATAATAAACATTACATTGACCTTGATGACACTCATGAAATTTAGGATGATATGATGGAGCCTACCTTTGGGATTGTTTCCTAAATAGACGTCGCTAAGGCTATATAGAAGGAAATGGTGTAGCAAAGTAAGACCAACTTTTAGATGTTTCTATTTACTATGCACCATTCTAGTTATGACAAATAGAGCACAAAATTGTTGATTTCTAGGGTAAGTACTAATGATGGAAAGATCTTAAAAAGGGATGAATTTAGTTTTCATGTTAAAGATATTAAACCATATGGTACATTGAGAATGCATAAAGCTACTAGAATATTACTAAAGCATGCAATTGGTGAGCATGAATAGGATATGCAAGAGTTCATGAGGAATAGAGTAGTTGAATTGGAAAGGGTATTCAACCCTAAGGATTTGTTTAACGATCCTCTTGATACTTTGGCATGTAATTTATCATCATATCAACAACAAAAGTAGGGTTTGTTGGTCCAAATGTTCATTACTATTAGTGGTATGTAAATCAATTTTCCACAATATAATAATTTTCAAAACCCTTCCTCATAAATATAATGACAAATTTCAGCATTAGAAATCACAAGCCGATGCTATCAAGTTTCAATATTTCAAAAAAATTACAAACTATCTTTCAAAAATGTTCCACATGCACCATTTCAAGGATTGTAACACTTGTGAACTAATCACATTCCAAATCACAATAATTTCATTCATTTATTTCACATATCAAAACCATATATGATATTCATCAAATAGACTCAACTCAATAACCACATGGAATATATTTATTAGAGGTATTATTATCTTTTAACAATTATCGAAAACCATTTTAAAATTCAAAATAACATATATAGAAGATATGTATCAACGTATATATCCATAAAACATTCTACAGGTGATGTATAGAAACCACTACAGGAGATTTGTAACAATTTCTATAACTCTAATAAATAACCTAAATTTCTTAAAGTAAAATATGTCTATTTGATATTTTTGGTGGGTGTCCATCTCGATGTAAGGATTCCCTCTACCAAAACTCAATTTATCCCATATCACTAAAAAAAAATTATAGACATATCATTGTACACAACCTCTATAGGTGCTCCATAGAAACACTCGAATGGAGTCTTAGCATCCACTATAGGTTTGATAAACATCCAATTTCTCTTAAAGTACACTCTAGGTATTTTAGATTTTTGGTGGGTGAGTAAATCCTAATATACAACTTCCCTCTAGAAAAAATCATGTTGACCTGGATAACAAAATAAGAGTTATAGACAAATCAAGGTATGCCAAACTTCACATTCATGGCCAAAATCACATAAAAATTCATCGAAGCATTAAAAAAAACACTTGGCATAAAAAATCAAGCTATGAGAGGTATTTTAAGGAAAACCATTGGTTGAGGGTTAGGTAAATATAGGTTTGTTCATATAATAATCCATTCAAATCTTTCAAATGATTTCATGCCAAATTGTAATTATAAAAAAAAAAATAACTAAAAGGAAGAGGTGCACCTATATGAAATTGGTTCTAGAATTCAAATTTTTTGTAAAGAATGCCTCTTAAAAACTCATTAGTGAGCTCCATGACATCAATAAATTACACATATAACTTAATTGGATAGGGAAACCATTATTTCACACAATTGTTCTCTCCAAACAGTGATCATGCATGAATTTCTGAGAATCTTTGCACATATTTTGAAAATCAGTTGAGTGCAAACACAATAATCATTTGTTCATCATCATCTATATAATTTTCAAAATAAATTATTATACTAAGTAATGGAATTACATTTATTAACACATGTATTGAATTCATAATAAATAAGAAGAAGATATCATTTTCCTTTCATAAACAATGTTCCAATGCAATTTTCTATAGGTGAACCATTTTCTTCCCAACCATAGGAAAATACTTTGTGTATTCCACCCCAATGATAGGATATGAGACCACTATAGTGAATAAGGTTTTTCAAGGATTAAAAATTACTCTTCCCTTTATTAAATGATTCCAAAATCAACCAATAAATTAATTGTTGGATACTTTATTCAATCTCTTAACTAGCATAGCTCTTGGCACTCACTCTACTACCCCATACAACGTAGTAAGACACCCCTTTGTATTGTTTAGTACCTAAAGAATTATCTTCCTCTTTGTTCTCTTTAGTATGTGTAGTGTGATCCCAACTTCACTATTTACTTCCAAATTGCATCTCTAGCATTGTGTAGCCTCATGTACAATAGTTTGATGCTTTGTTGGAGAACCCCATGAATTAACAATATTATGAGGTTTAGAAGGATATATATATACCATTTATTGGTACCTAATATGACATAATAATAATTGTTAGAAGAGATGTTAAATTTGATGAAAATCTCTTAGCCTAAGAGCCTCATCTAATGTTTGTTCCTTCTTCAACCCACGATCCCACTCTAGTTTCTTGTTCTTCTTCAGCTGATGACAATGAGGATGAAAATACACCTCCTCCTACTCACATTTATCTAGATGATTCCATTAATAATGAACCTACACTAGTACCATAGGATCCCATATGGGTCCATGCAACTCGAGAAGAGAATGGTGATCTTGTCGATGATCCTTCAGATCAATTTTAGACTCGTTCATAGTTCGAGCGAGCCTCTTATATTTTGTCTCATGTTTCAAAGACTCATGATCCATAAACATGTGCAGAAGCTTGACGTCATCCATATTTGGATACATAAATGAATGAATAATATCACTTTTTAATAGAGAGCGATACCTGGGATCATGTACCTCTTCCGAAAGGAAGAAAACTTGTCAAATGTAAATGGGTGTACACATAACTAAATATGGATCAGATGTAAGTGTTGAAATATACAATGACCTTTTAGTTTCCAAAGGGTTCTCTCAAGTTGAAGGAATTGACTATAATGAAATTTTTTCCCTCGTCACAAAAAATAATTCCATCTGCCTTGTTCTATCCCTTATTGCCTCACATAAATGGGAGTTTCATTAGATGGATGTTAAATCCTCCTTCTTGCATCGGCATTTGCATGAAGAAATATACATGGAGAAACCTCTTAGCTATGTATATAATGACTCTATCCTTGTTTTTCACCTTAAAAAATATTTGTATGGTCTTAAGTAAGCTCCTCAAACTTGGTATTCCAAAATGGACAACTTTCTTCTTGACACTTATTTTTCTAGATGCCATTCTGACACTAATGTCTATACCAAGAAAGTATGAAGCCATATCATAATATTTGTTTTTATGTTGATTACCTTATCATCACTAGTAGTGACCCTAAACTTTTAATCCATGTGAAATCTATCCTTAAAATAAATTTGAAATGACAAACTTAGGCTCTTTGCATTATTTCCTTCACCTCCAAGTATTGCAAACCAAGGAAGGAATATTTCTTTCCTATTCGAAGTATGCTTGGGACCTTATTCACCACTTTCACATGGATTATTTTAAACCATTCCCTTCTTCCTTCCAGTTTGGAGTTAAATTTGATGCCACTTGTACTTATCCTGAGGTTGATGCCACATTGTACCATCAATTAGTTGGTATCCTCTTATATTTGACTCATACCCATCCTAATTTTATTTTTGTTGGTGTTGTTTCTTGATATATGAAAAAAACCCTTGAAATCCATTGGAAGGTATCTATAAGGATACATCAGTATTTCCTCCGTAAAGCTCAGTTTGGGATACATTACAGTTCAAGGTGGGCTCCATTTTTGGTTGGTTTCACTGATTCATATGGGTTCAGAAACCATGATGATAAAAAGTCTAATGTAGGTTATGTTTTTACCCTTGGTTCTAGACTTGTTACTTGGGACAGTAAGAAACAACATCATATTTCTCTTTCTTCAACAAGAGTAGAGTATCGAGTAGTGGTTAATGAAAGTCAAGAAGTCGTGTGGCTTCAATAAATCCTTTCAAAGTTTGGATTCTAGCAACAACATCTGGCCACCCTTTGGTGTGATAATCAGAGTTCCATCCAGATCAACAAAGATCCAGTTCCACATTAGTGAAACAAACACATTGAGCTACACATGCACTTCATTAGAAAACTCATTTATGATCAAGTTATTAAAGAGTCATTTTTCCTTACATAAGATCAAGTTGCATAAATTTTCACAAAGTATCTTACAAAAGACAAGTTTTCCAAAGTTTGATCTATGTTAGGAGTTTAGGAAGTTTTATTTAAGGCGGTATAGGATCTAATTCCTCCTTCCTTCTTCTATTGTGTTTCTCTTGTAAATCCTTCAATCCTATCCCATGTTTTTATTGAGGGATGTTAGGATATTTACACACTTAGGAGTTAGTTAAGATCAACTTGGTCTATGTGTCATTAGGTTAAATTGTGTTTCTTTAGTAAGCATTAGTATGCATTTGTAGTTAGGTAATTTGATGGTCATGATGTGCTCCCAACATAGAGTGATTTAATGACTCATATTCTCCTCTATATTAATGACTACATTGATATGTGGTTTAACGCCCGATTAGTCCATGATCATTACTTGAAAATCATGAAGGGTCATTGTTCGATGATTTATTATGAGAAAATCTTTGTATTATATTTCCTTTCTCATTAATAAATTTCCTCAAGTGTCCACGTTGGCTGGGACTGTGGATGTTTCCCCACAAGGGTTTTACCATGTAAAAACATTGGTGTGTTGATCATTGATCTAGTTATGTGAGTGGTTATTGAAGGAGTTCTTCCTCTATTGGAATACATGTGTTGTTGAACACAAAGAAATAAAGATTCATATAATTCTCGAAGTGAAAACATAGGGAAAGTATCATAAATTAGAACATTGTGGGAGGTGTTGAAACTGACTATTTCATATCTTTCATCTACACAAACCAGAGATACCTTATCCAAAATTTGCAGAAGAACAATGTGTAGAAAACATACTAACTGATAGACCTTATTTTTCTTCTTTATTGCCAACTTTCACTTTATACAGGAAAGCCAAAGGAATAAAGAAGTTGAAGAAGCAGGTCACACAATTTGAAATATTACAAAGGTATATCAAAACATAGAATAAACTCAGTAAACAAGAAAGGAAATGCTATCGTAAAAATCATAGGATTAAAACTCAAAATAAAAGATTGACAATCAAGTTGAAGATGTTACAAAAATAGAATTATCTCCTACAAAGTAACAACAAATCGTTTAATCTTTTTTAAAATAAAAGTGTAGAAAATAATTTTCTTATAATTTGAAAACCATAAACTAGATATCTATAATATTTTGGTGAAAAGGGCATCATAGTGAAACAAGAACACCCACCAAAAATCAGCAATACTCAAATTGACATTTAAGATACATTTTTTGTTTTTTAAACCTATCGAAACTTTCTATAAATTATGTCACCTACAAGACTTTTAGTCAGCAATGAAAGTTTTGAAGGTTGACATAGGGAAGGATGAAATTTTTATGCCATTCCATGAGATTGTTTTTGTTCAAAATGGATTGCATATAAACTCTATATCTTCTTGCACAAACTTTAGGTTAACATTATGGATGGGATACAAGGTTTACCTGTCAAGTTTATGATCTTTTTGTTGCAGCACAAGGGAACAATTTCAGAGTGGTAAGTGTAACGACCTCCTCGTTACAACAACAACTCTTTAACAGGTGCAAAATTTTTTCTTGTTTAAGGTGTGTGCGCGCATGTAAAAAGGAACAGAGACACTTGACTCTACGTCGCCACCCGATGACTAACAAGATGCAACCACGATGATCACAACAAGAAGACATAAGGCACACATCAATTAACTGCAAGCATTAAACGACATACTGTGTTATGTACAGTACGAACACAGATGGAAGAATCCATATTAGTAGATTTTACTATTTTTGCACAGGAAAGCAGGGCGTTTAATCTTAGTTCTCTGCTCCGGAGAGAGAGAATGTCAGATAGGCTCCTGGCCGACTGCTCAGGCAGAAACTAGTAATCTCTGTCAGGAGGTCACAGTGGTGGGAACTCTACCTTTAAAGAGCCTGAGACTACTGATACGACCTTAGAGGTGTGTCACAAGAGTGGAAACCCTGCCTTTAAAGGGCCCGAGACTCTTGATATGGCACTGGATTCTTTACACCAAAATAATCACACACACAGGCTTATATATAGAGTGATTAGCTTTATCAAATCGAAGAGTCTGACATCATACAACTGTGAGTTTGGACAATTCCAATTATAGTACTAACCCTGAAATTAATTAACAATCTCAATACATCCTATATGTTACATATACCATAAAATTACAATAACATTATCTTAACAACCTCACATCTTATGTTATAATAACCTTGCAACTAAAACATCAATCACGAATCACATTACTCCTTGTATGCTACCAATGCAATGAAGTTACAATAACTTTAACATAAAATAAATCAACATTACATTTATATTACCATAACCTTGCCAATGAATTAATAATAAAAAGAAATCATTACCGTAGCATTTAACATGAAGCATTACATTACATGATTCTTCCATTGCACGCAAGTCTCATTCATCAAGCAACATGTCATTCAATTCTTAAATAATCATGGGCGCGAGAATAAGTAAGATTTAAACATCAAACACATCTTATATCATGCTAACCTTACAAAATTCCAATTGCATTACAAATGATCAACAATGTCCCTTATCTTTATAATCCCATAACTTTGCATTTAAAATAACAATAAAATGCATATTATGCTATCAACACTAACATGATATTTTAATTTATATGGCCATAAATATTACCTTTACGTATTGCAAGACAATATATTACAGTGGCCATACAGTCACACATTACTATATCATTTACAATAAAATTTCCATATTAGTACCATAAGACAACAATAACTTTAAATCATATAACAAAGCAAATAAAATAACATTTAAAATTCATTCTATGTTATCTAATAAGAACATTGCATTTTACTACTAGAATAAAATAAGTCAACTCATCCATCTTAAAGTTTTTATAAATAAAAGGGAGGCTAGCTAAACAACGAGATTTCCCTTTTTACTAGAGGAGTAATCCAGATTTCTTTTTTATAATAAATAAAAAAATGAAAGATTAGCTGCCTTCTAAATTTCTAAAAGAACACTCGCACTTTTAGGAAGAATATAAAATATCCCTAGTAAATACCTATCGTTTAGAATTCTAAGGGCATAGATTACCTTGGAGTTATAACCACTGACTGGGGTATCATTAATTCAAGTTCGTCAGAAGTATATTCGTTACACTTGCTCACATTAATAAGTTTAATGCTTGTGTTCTACAACCAGGAAACTATTGATCCAAGGAAAAATCAGGTAAGGAAATACATAATACTCACATTTTTAAAAGGATAATAATTAGATATATATCTAGATGATTACAACACCGAGGTCACAATATCAAGAAGTTCTTACCATTCAACAAAATTTAATTTATAAATTGGTATTCTGACTATTTCCTTAGAGAGAATAAATACAAGCTAATTACTAATCCAAGAAGGTAGAGCTTCCCATTAATAATTAAAATACCTCACTAGAAACAATCCTTCCAAGGGACTTACTATCCAGTAAACAATCAATGTCATCTCGGATATAGTAAAAGGAATCATTCCTTTTTCCAGCTGGACGTACTAAATTTGCAACCTTTATTTTGATCACTAAATTAATGACAATAAAAACATTATATTTATCAACTACTATTTTCAGCGACTGAAGGCAATGCTGGCTTAAAGGTCCCGATTTAATTGATGACAAATTGATGACAGTGAGAAGTCAGTGGATAGTAATGGAAGATACTATTAACGGTAATGAAGACAGTGACCATTAATTCGTTGGGCTATGACAGTAACCATTAATTATTTGGGCTATCATAGTAATCATTAATTCATTGGGCTATGACAGTAACCGTTACAACAAATTGCCAGAACTCATTTGCCAGAACGAATTGGTAGTAATCATAAAAAAGAATGAATTGCCAGAGAACGAAATTACAACAACAATATAAAACGAATTGCCAGAACGATTTTACAAGAACGGAATGCCAATACACTCCTAGCCATATTTAAAAACGCCCCCAGTTATATATAAACGCCCACAGTCATATATGAATGCCCACATTAAAACAAAAACGCCCACAGAAATTTATAAATGCCCACAGTCATATAAAAATGCCCACATCAATGTAAAAATGCCCACAGAAATTTATAAATGCTCCCATTAACATAAAAACGCCCACATTAACATAAAATGCCCCCATTAATATTAAAAACGCCCGCTAAAATATAAAAATGCCCCTGTAATATATAATACAACCACAGTGATATAAAATGCCCCCATTCATATAAAGAAAACGCCCATGGCAATATAAAAATGTCCTTGTAATATTTAATATGCCCACACTAGTATAAAACGCCCCCATAAATTAAAAAAATGCCCACTGCAATATAAAAACGCACACTGTAGTACATAAATGCCCACAGTGATACCAACG
>ML786700.1:399568-429441 GCA_009831015.1 Picea engelmannii | reverse complement strand
CTTTGAGGGGGAAACCTCCTTTTACCCCACTTAAATGTTCAAGTACAAGATGATTCAAAATGAAAATGTCTTCTTGGTATATATAGGAGACTAGGAGGTATAATTACAACTAATGGCCTAAAGCCGACATAAATAAAATAAAAATACTAATCTAATATGCCCCAATTAAGGGGTAATGAGCCAATATTAGGGCTTAACATTTTTCCCCTTTCCACCCTTTTGGCACTCGTAACCCCATATTAGTTCATTTTAATTCTTATATGTGGGATTATTCTTAAGATGTTTTCCAACTCATTTATTTTATTACTTTACATGAATTCAGGATTAAATATTAGTAAAAGAACGTATTTTCACTTATCTTTCAAAATTGGGTTAGTTTGTTGGTTGTTACAGGAATGGGAGTTCTGGTAACTATGCCTATTTTTCCATTTATCCAATTCTATATGGTCAAATTAGAATTTCCTCTTAAACTATTGAATATTTGCTATGGATTTGAGATCATCATTCAAATATATTGGATACAGAAGAACCTTGGAGCTCTTGATAAGATTATCTAGCAAAGATCTTGGAGATATTATGAGTTGAGTTTTAGAAAATGGTTGTAACCACATTAGAAATTGATGGATGTGAATTTATTATTTGTAATTTTAGTTTCCAAGAAAGTTTATGTATAAGGGAGAGATTTATCTCCATTCAAAAATATAACTCTTAGAGAAATAACCTAATTTATGACAGAATAAATCATATTTTATGAGATCATGTTTTATTATAGATTGTAGTTTTATAATATTTTTAGTTTTCAATTAGATTAATTTAGTTATGGTGTAGATTATCATTAATGCACTCTTCTATAGTATGGGTATTCTATGGAAGGATGTAGATCTTATTAGTGTATATTCTATTTTACTTATTCTCCACAAGTGTGTTTCCTTTTCACAATGCTTATTTTCCTTTATGGAACTATGTTTCCTTTTATCAAAGACTGCAAACAACAAGGGAAATAGTTCATGGAAATTGTGCAAGGAGACAACCCGGTGACAACATGATCCCTAACAATAACATGATTGGTGAAAATTACACGGCCATTTCCAGGAATGATTAATCTTGCCTTTGATTTATGAAATGTGATGTGTTTCATTTTTGCAAGTTAATCTCATTTATATTTTTGAATTCTAATATATTTTAATTGAATTATATTCTAAAATATACCAATTGGATTATTTTTGTAGAAAGGTTTGGATATTTCACATTCCACACTTAACTACAACCTAATTTACAACAGTCATGGATATAAAAAGGTATAATGAAATGATAGACTTGTCTTTTGTTTCATTTATTTCATGCAGTTGATTTCACAAGTTTAAGTATAAGTAGAATAATCATTAAGTATTTTAAGTAGATCATACTACAATGACATAAATTTTCATATATTGTGGGTGGGTTTTCACAAGTTTACAAACTTTGGATTGATAATTAAATGTAACATGATTTAGGCATATAAATCCACAGATGGTATGGAACCCTACATGTAAAATATAGTTCAATTCCTCCCATTGGAACCTCTTACCTTTCCCATTTAGTAGACTCATAGTTGCAATGGTGTTCTTCCCACTAGTTAGCCTTGGAATTGTTTTATTAATTTCAAAATGATCATGTTTGTAAGTCCTCAAAATTACCATGGAAACTACCTCATGGTGTGGAGAAAAACATTGTAATGAAAAGAATAATTACAATATAAAAAAAGATCAAGTTCAAAGGGTTGATATTAGAATATTACAATGCGCTTGAAGAAACTCGATCAGATCACATCGGTAAATCAAATAAAGTCAAGGTAGCTTGAGGGTTATTTCTTAGTGTAAAGAAATAAATCTCGGGTAATGTTGAATAGAATATGAACGTGTTCCTATATTTTGGGGAGTTTTGAGTGAATATTTTGGTGTTTCTAAAGAAATTCTTGTCCCCAAGAAAATCTTGAGGTGAATTATTGAAGGATGAATTATTATGAATATTATATTAAAACCTTTACCAAAAATATGAAATTTTAAATCACCCACTTGGGACAGATAGATAATATCTCACCTAATTGTAGAATCACTAAAACCAATAGATCTTGGGACAAAAAAACTGAGATTATTCAAGAGTTGATAATTATCTATGATGGACTTGAAGCCAAAATGTCTCAAATATTTTTCAAGGTGTTTCACGTCATGTAGAAAATAGAAGGATCAAACCTTACTCAAGATGATAAATTGATTTCATAAGAGGAATTACAAACTATGTTGGATGACAGATGTTGAAATACACTTGACACTGAGAGGAGGGGTGAATCAGTGTTTGGAACTTTTGGTTGTTTTTCACACTTTCATTGATTAAATGAATTAACTGAATAACATATATGTAGTTCAACTAATTATTCATAAACATGTATAACAAAAACTATATGAAGTAGATAAAATATCTTTCTTTTATTTATTTAACTTTGAATAAATACAAATTAAACCAATCCTTTAATATCTTCAAATTCAACTGAATATGAGAGATCCAATTATCTAATACAAGACCCAAATTGTAGTTCTCAAATCCAACTGAGAAATGAGAAATCCAACCCTCGTAACAAGACCCATATTTTTTTATCTCAGATCCAACTGAGATGTGAGGAATCTGATCCTCGTAACAAGACTCAGCTTGTAAACAGGAACCAACATGATAGAATGAATTTCCATTCAATCCATTATATATATATAATCTACCAAGACACACTTATTTATCCATACCTTTATGTTTATATAGTATTCCAAAGGTATGGCATTGAACGATTATGTATTTTAATAATGAACCATTACACCCTTTCATTTAATTAATTCTATGTATTTTGTCATTAAGCCTTTTATTTATTTATTCATAATTCTCATGATTTAACTCTTCTTTAATCATGATTGTGTATATGTTCACTAGTCTACAGATCTTCAATTGTTGTGAATTCTAGTCTTAATCAATAAGTGCTCCCTTCAATCCAAAATTCTTGTGACTGTGGGCTCAAAACCACAAGCTTATCCATTTCAACTGTTGTTTTGTTTAGTGCTTTTCTTCTTCTACCCCTATTCTTCTACATGGGATTGTATTCAAATGTCTGAGGGATTTATTTACTTCTAGTACCTTTAGCTTATATGCCTTATCACTTGAACAGTGATAGAACTAGGTTCTCCGATACTTCATCCTTCGAGACTTTCGGCCTTTCAAATCTTTCAAACATCCCGAAGTAAATTTCGTTGGAGTGCATATACTATATTCACTAGTAGATTATACATTCAATATTTAATCATATGTGGATGGATGATCCTAGTTTATCTAGAGTCTTTAAACAAAATCGATGATCATGACTTAAGAAAGAGTTGAGATGAATGGTTCTTGTTTACTATGAGACTTCAGTGATTCATGACTCTGGACTTTTCATTCTTCCAATTATCCTGAAGAAAATTCCATCGAAGTGTGTATCAATGCTTGTCTGCTTAATAAACTTCACATGTCCAGGATCTAGGATCGTAGGCTTAGGAAAAACAGAGCTACTTTTCTCCAAATATTCAGCTATTCATGACTCTAGGACTCCGAGCTACTTGAATTGTGAGGCAGTTCAATCCCTCTGGAGTTTTTACCTTCTGAATAAGTCATAAAATGAAGGTCACGGCTTTTTCTCGGTTAACACCTCATTCTTACTCTATTATTCCACTATGTTTGATCAACGGTTGAGATTTCTCTCGAATCAATGATTAATGCTACTTTGTGATTCCGACCTTCAAGGATTAGCTGACAACAAAATCTTAGATATCCTCGAAGTTAGTAATACCAAAGTGACGTGGCTTGTTGACATCACTCAATATGACGTGGACCCTAATTCTGTGTTCCATGTGTCACCCGGATTCATGACTTTCAATGTCCTTAGGTGCCACATTGACCTTGAAATTTGTTAACACCTGATTGGGCCACATGTCATTTTTGAAATGATCCTGCTGACGTGGTCCTATTGTTCTGTTACATGACTTATTTTGATATTCCTATTAGATTGGATGACTAAAGAGATTTTCCATCTCTTCCTCTGATCCGATGGTCGATGAGAGTTCATTACTTCGGGGCTTTGGCCTTCCGATATTCCTACATGATTCATACTTCTTTTAATCAGAGTGGCCAACACCGGAGTTGACTGCTTGATCCAATGGTTGAGAGCTCACCCATAGGGATCTTAGATCAACGAGAAAACATTAATTCGTGACTTAGATATTTCGTGGATTCTTACTTATTTCCAATAATCGTCGAAGTAGCAAAGCTCCGGAGTACCGAAGATTTCTATCTCCTTTTTTATTGAATGACTGATAACTGACTCGAATGTTCTCCATGAGATTTGATAGTTGGTGTTTATTTCACGATTTCAAAGGCTTCAAGACTTCGTGTCTTATGTGTTCCACTTATCATGTCCTTCCATTTGATTCTATTTGACCATCAGGATAGATCTCAAACTAATATAACAATTTCTATAAATTTATCATTTACAAGGGATTCTTTTGTGTAGGCTCTGGATTCTGCGTGATCTGATGGTCTAGGATTGTCCCGAGAACTACATCAATTGACATGATTCTTCCTTGATTATTTTGAAGTTTTTTATGTGGGGATTTCAATCTTGATAACACTTATGCAATGCACTCTCCCTTCTGATCTTTCCTTCATCCTTTCCAAAAGATCTTAACATTGCATGCTTTGATTATGTGTGTGTATTGTTTATAGAATCTCTCTGATATCTCTCCTCAACTTTAATAACATAGGATCACTATTGATCCTATCGTGATCAACGTTGGTCATGAATTTCTTCAATCCCAAGGTGATCTTCCTCTTCCTCTGATTATTGTACATGTTTGACTCATGTTTCCATCAATGACAACACAGAACTAATAATGTCAAGAATCTCCCGCTTTGGCATTGAGGTAAACATATATGTAATACAAATACTTTTTCTCCCCCTCTTACTGATCTAATTTGGAGGATTGATCTTTTACGTATACCAAATGTTTTTTACTATTTTCTCCCCCTTTGACATCAATGACAAAGAATTGAGATTTTACTATTTTTCTCCCCCTTGTGAATGTGTCGGTTGTTATCTCAATCTCTTTGGATTTTTTCTTCAAATAAGTAGTCTTATTGATATCAATTTTTGTAGTGATCAATTCTTTTAAACCTAATCAAAGACTTCCTCATTTGATGACCACATTAAATACTTCCCCTAAGTTTTTTACTGTTTCATAGGGTTTTAATGTATTCTCCTTTGTCCTAAAGGACAAGGGTGTGAATCTTACTAATATTCTTGATTTGTTTATTTATTCTTGTTGATATTATGATATTTCACAAGAATACCATTGATCAGTACCAATTAATTTAATTTCTATTCTTCAACCAATTTAATATCTTATTCATTGTCCTTCAACTCTGTAGAAACCAACTTCAACTTATATCCCTTAAAAATAAGACTGAATTGGTCCTTTCATCTGTTGTTTGTTAAGTCTTCCTCATAAGTTTTTCGTTATGTTGGAAATTACTCATTGGGATTAGATCATACCATAATTTAGTAGTATTTTGTAGTACTTACACCAAATCATGTTGTAAAATCCTTCCTCCTCCCTTTTATTCCTATTTTTGTTGAGGGGAAATTTAGTAGTTCATGAAAATAGCATGGGAAAACTTCTAATATTTCCATTACTCAATTCTTCTAGTTGATGTTCTATTTGAAGATTCATCATTATCGCATTGTTCTCTGTAAGTGATACATCTTCATTTTCTTCTTTGAGATTTTCTTTTTGTATTTTTCTTTCATTGGTTAATGTACTGTTGATCTGCATGATATCATTAGGATATGCTATTGTGTCATCTTCTTCTTTAGGAACTCTCCTTTCCCAATTCACTTCATATTCAAATCTCTAAATTTCACATTTCTTATTCAGAACTTCACCCATCATTTTTTTGTTATCAATTTCTTCATTTTCATATGTCAGATCATCTTTCTTGCTTTCTATTTCAGATTTTCTTCTCCATACTTTTTCATGAGATATTTTGATTGTTATATATTTCTTTTCTAAATTTTTCCTTTGAGATTTGTCATTTATTCTTTTCTTCCAACATTCATTAGATTTTCTTCCTAACTTGTATGAATTATTTCTCATGGATTGACTTCTTGATTTTCTTTAGTTTTTGGATTTGTGACCAAACATATCACAATTGTATCTCATTGTATGAAAAAACTTTGTTGTGTTTACAAGATAATTGAATCTCCAACATATTATTAATTTATTGGACCTTCCTGAATTTTTCTTTTCAGGACTCTTGCATTCCAATGCTTTGTGACCAAAGCTATTACAAGAAAAGAAATAACCATTGAAGGTGTTTCCATACTCGGGTCTATTGTCACATCAGAAGTCTGGATTTTGGTATGTTTCTTGTTTTTTTACTTTTATAGCTTCCTCCCTTGAAAAAGTTCATGGTTTGTTTTAGGTTTGTGATTGTACCTTTTTCTTTTGAGGACTATGGTCCTTTATCATGCTTTTGAATGGTGCTCCATTTTCCACCTTCTTCTTTCTTATTGTATCTAAGACTATTTTTTTCATGAGTTGGTATTTGACTATTCTGGATCCTATCTAGGATACCTGAGCTATTTTGCAATTTGATATTTTCTTTTGTCTTTTCATTCTTCCTTTTTAGGTTGATAACTTCCATTTTTAACATGTGAGACGTTTCTTCCTTTTTAGTCAACTGAATGTTCAAGGCTTCTTCTTTTTCCTTAATTCCTTCAAGTTGATTCTTTATACTGATGACCATTTCTTCTATATCATCCAAGACTTCTTTGTAGTTATTATTTTTTTCATATGTCTTTAACTCTTCTATATATTTTGCTAGATTAGCAACGTTGGTCTTCAATCTTTTGATTTCTTCTTCTTTGTCTTCTAGCTGAATATTTTGTTCATGCTCTTCATGGTTAGATTGATCTAACCGTTGTAGTAGAAACATATGTTTCTTTTGAAGTTTCTCAAACTATTAAAAAGTGCACCTAATTTTGTATTCAAGCTGGTCAAGAACATCCTTAGCAACTTCAATATCTAGACCATTTGTTGGTTCTATACTAATCACTTCAAATGCAGTTATAACATCATTCTTAAAATCTAATAGTTTTTCTTTAGTCAATACTTAGGTATTCATCAACTCCTTGATGTAGTAGTCTTCTTTGTTGATGACTAGGGTTTGCATCAATTCTTTGATGGTATTGTCCTCTACTATATTTTATTCTTCAATATGATTTGATTTCTCCTTTTCTGAGTTTTGTTCTTTAATCTAATTGGATTTCTCTGTTTCTTTGTTTTGTTCTATAAACTGATTGAAATTCTCCATTTCTTTGTTTTGTTATTTATTTTGATAAGAATTCTCTATTTGGAGCCATAGTACTTTAGCATAGGTGCAGTGTCCCATATTTTCTCTAACTTGGTCTGATAGTCCATTTTGGATTGCCTTTAATGCTATTGAATTATTTTTCTTTGCTTCTTGTGTAGTTTTGGATTTGTTCTTTGAGGTAGTTGAGTACCAAGGTTTAGAAACTACTAAATCCAAAACACCAAATCCTCTTGAATTCATATATCATTTCATTCCTTCCCTCCATGAAGAGTAGTCTGTTCCATCAAATAAGGGAACTTCATTTGTGGAGAGAGCCATTTTTCAACCTATTTCTTCATAATATACCTTCTAGTGTTTAAACGATGTTCAAGGCACCTTCTTTGATACCAATTGTTGAAATATACACTTGAAACTAAGAGAGGGGGTGAATCACTGTCTGGAACTTTTGATTTTTTTTTACACTTTGATTGATTAACTGGATTAACTGAATAATGTATATGTAGTTCAACTAAGTATTCATAAACATGTATAACAGAAACTGTATGAAGTAGATTGATCTGGATTATTTTTGGCATGAAATGAGAGTGGAGATATAATACACAAATATATAGAGATATTGCAAGAGAGACAATAACATAATAGAGATATATTGGATATAGAACAAGAGGAAAAAATATACAGTAATACACAATTTCTATTAATGAGAAAAATGTTCAAAACTATAGAAATACAGAGTGAAAGACTCGCTAGAATGGTGGCAGCTTATCTCTGAGAAGAGATGTGATAGCTACTTGCATTCAAAAGGAGATGATTGTTACAATGAGGCTCTCAAGGAATTTTTAACATAAGGAAAATCTAAATCCCTAACCCTGCAAAATGAAAATCCAAAATGTTTGCAGGCCTCGATGGGGGTAGTTGATATGTCAACTTCTCAGGGGCGTAATGTTTGCATACAATCTTTGTTTGGGGTGCTCAATACACCATTGGAAATGTATAACCAAGAAGAACAATTTTCAACTAGCTTAGGATAGATACCTTGGCATTTTCCTAGGCCCCTAATCCAAAAAAAATGTCTTTTAGGACCTCAAAATGACCTCGTAAGTTTGGAACCCAAAAAACTGCCAAAAAACCACCAATGTGGAAAACTATTTTTCGAGCCATTGGAATAGGTGGGTTTCCACCGATATCCACTTGGATCAATTCTCCCTCCTTAGGAATAAATTGTATCCATTTCATTGAGTTCTCGAGGGACAGGGGGAAGCGTTAGCTGAATATGAATCTTGGTGAGTTGATTGCCTTGTTGGAGAAGTTGCACTACTTAGCTTGTTGGAGGTTGTCATGAACCTATGGCTGGAAGGGTTGGACCTTTTTAACCAATATGGATACATGATATGACTGTGTGCAGAAGGAAACCTTGTTCTTTTCTTCAATATTTTCAACTAGCTTTTGTTGGATAGAAGGTGATTGGCTCAAGGCTGTAGTGGTTGTAGTTTCCTTTTGTTCACCCTTTGAATAGATTGTGAAGAATATGAATTTTGTAGTATGAGATACTACCTTGCAACACTATTTAGGTGGGATAGTAGATAAAACTACCTCTGGTATCCTGTAGAGATGACCCCCCAGAGTAACAATGACACTACAGGGTTGAGACTTATAAATAGCATGGCGCTTCCACATATATGGTTGGACCAAGAGAACATCAAATACATCCAGTGGGGAAACATCACATAATACCTCATCCTTGAAGGGATGGATGTCATATGAAAATCAACATGATTGGCTGACACGAAGATCGAATGCATGGAAAAGCCACCCGATGTTGTATGCTTGTCGATGTGGTGTTGTCGACAATCACAACTTTTTTACAATCTCTGTTGAGATGAGGTTCTTCTAGATTCTGCTATCAACAATGAAATGCAGCGAGGTCCCCTTCACCCACATATGTGAATTTATTAAGTGCCTAAATATATATACAAATATAATCACTACAAATACTGAATCCACAAAAGATCCAAAGAGAAATATAGAAGAACTATTTTTTATTGTAAAAAAACCCTTGAGGTAGGGAAACACCATACAATGGATCCTATTATGGAAGGGATACTCTTCTATTCACTTGCCTCTTCAAGGGGGAATCCTCCTATTGAGTTACCACTCAAAATACAATAATTCTCTTCATATCTCATTGCATTGCTTGAACCCCTTTATATAGTGCTACCATCACCTAAGAATATTCTAGAGGAGGAATCTTCTAGAAGCATAACCTTCTAATAATTCCTCTTACATTTATTATTTCTAGCTACCCATTTATTAGATATAACTACCATAGTGGAACGTATTTAATAATATAGTGTACCTAATCCACCTTACATTGGATGGCCTCCACTACCTCTCTAGATACCTAACATTCCATTCCCCTTATGAAAGTGTTGTACTCAATGCTTGTTATGAGGGTGGACATCCATATACCAGGGTCCCATGGATAATTGTGGACCATAATGCTGAAGAAGATGGGAGAACCAAGGTCCCATGTATAAATGTGAGCCACTATGATGAATTACTTGAACTACCACTGTGAACTTGGGTCCCATGTCCAGGTTCTCATGTGAACTCCATACTGAATATATTGGAACTTGGGAACCAACTAAAAATGATGCTATGAAAATTGACACTGGTTATGTGGATCAAAATATTTAGAACCAAAAACAAATTCATTCACTATGACTAGATAATAATAAAACTGAATAAGAATATGCAGAGAATGATTGTGTTTACTCTCCAGGAATTTCTCTACCTGAGGGGGAGTAGAATCATCAAATAGAAGATGGAAGTGGTTATCATCCCAGAAATGACAACTATGCATATACCAATCATGACAGTCATCCTCCAAAGCATACCAACCATAAACTTCTTGATTATATTCAGTCATGATGTTCACCAAATAATATTTCTCCTAGATGCTCGCAAAAGACTCATGAATACTATGAAAGCCATCCCTCGGACCTTCTTGAAAGTTATGCAATGTGTCATTCATTTGAGAATTGAATGTTTCAATCGTGTGTAGAATTTCCTTGAGGGTTTGAGAGTGAACATCCATTGGAAACACCACATAAAATATACCAAATGAAATATATGTAAATTCTCTATCTAATGGGTTTGATCTTGTAGCAATTTGAGCACCCTGTGAAAAGTCATGGACTGTGCAGTTCTATCATCGTCATGAAAAACCACCAAAAATGGTTGATTTTAAATCAACCATATTTTCACTTCGTAACTCTGATTCTGAAGAATTGTTGTTTGAATTTGGGTGAAATTGTGAGAGGAAATCATATTTGGCATTTTTATTGGAAAATTCATCTCTAGCTTCTACAAAAATAAAAAAAATCATGCGGTCATATAAAGAAAAAAACTTGAAAATTGCATATTGTAAAATTCAAATAACTTTACTTCCCAGACTCTGTTTCAAAAGAAATTTTTTTTTTAATAGGGTGTTTTTATGATAAGAACTCGTATATATAACCAATTTTGACAAATTTTGCACCAAAACCTACAGAAAGCATCTAAAATATCTCAGACTTATTTTTTTTCCTAAAACTAAATCTGCAACAACAAAAAAAATTCCCACAATGCCTTCCAAGGAAAGTTATCGGATACCACTCGTTAAGTACCTAAATATATATCAAGATAAATACCACAATAGTACCAAATATATATGAATACAATCCATAACATAAAAATATGAAAAAATAGAAAACAATTGCCCACAATTCGTGTCAAGGAAAGTTCTACGATACCAATTGTTTAGTACCTAAATAGATCTAAAGATAATTATCATAATAAACCCAAAATATTAACAATTATAACAAAAAATTCACCACAAATACATAATACACAATAGATCCACATGTCAATATAGAAGAACCACATTTTATTGTAAGAAAACCCTTCAGGTAGAGAAACACCATACAATGGATCCTATTATGGAAGGGATCCTCTCATGTTCACCTTCCTTTTCGAGGGGAATCCTCCTACTGAGATACCTCTCAAAATAAAATACTTCTCTTCATACCCCATTGCATTGCTTGAATCCCTTTATATAGTGCTACCATCACCTAAGAACATTCTAGAGGAGGAATCTTCTAGAAGCAGGACCTTCTAAGAATTCCTCTTACATTTATTATATCTAACTACCCATTTATTATATCTAACTACCATAGTGGGCCTTATTTAAAAATATAGTGGACCAAGTCCACCTTACATTGGATGGCCTCCACTACCTCTCTAGATACCTAACATTAAATTTTAGGTAGTTAGAGAGGTAGTGGAAGACATCCAATCTAAGGTGCAATCGGTCAACTGTATTATTAAATAAGGTCCACTATGGTAATTAGATATAATAAATGGGTAGTTAGATATAATAAATGTTATATGAATTCTTAGAAGGTTCTGCTTCTAGAAGATTCATCTTACATTTATTATATCTAACTACCCATTTATTGTATCCAACTACCATAGTGGGCCTTTTTTAATAATATAGTGGACCTATTCCACCTTACATTGGATGGCCTCCACTGCCTCTCTAGATACCTAACATAATGGAAGAGGTATTCCCCCTATTCAGGATCTATTGGTTTTTCTGATTAAATTGTTGGGTTTGTGACAATATCAGTGGGGTATGCGTCGATGATTTGTCTTCTCCCATTATTTTATGAACCATACTCTGAATCAAGTTTTGTCTCCTTGTCTGTGATCTCGGGCACTAATGACTGTTTTGAGTGTCATTCATCAATGTTGTGCCAGGGGATGTTGTGGAAATCACACCACTTTCCATTGTCTTTATTCATCTTTTTGTAACCCTTCTTTTCTTGTGGCTTCGACTGGTTTTCGGGAGGTTGTTTTTTAGGGGCATATTTATCATACTTGTGTTTTTGTTGATTTACATACCCGAACTCCTATGTGTTCTGGTGCTTAAATTTCTTCTCTATTTTAACAACATATCGATAAGAAACACCAAGTGATTAGATGTCCATAAAATCCATTTCATTTTGGATGTATATGTGTAGAGTCACACGGTATTTCAGAGCCAAATGTCACTCAGAGTCTTTCATACCTAGCTAGGTGCACAAGGTATGGAAGGTATTGGTGAAATGAGGCATTTCTTGGCCCCTCTCTTGCTGTAGTGTGGTCCATCTCATGTACTAGTCACCATAGTTTCCAATAGGGTAATATTGTTCCTTGACCGCATCCACAAAAAAATATCAAGTGGGATTGACCCCATATATTCCAGACTCCTTTGTGGAAATTTCCTCCCATTATGTTTCCCACCAAGGTTTGACATGGGGGAGATATTTAAGAAATGTTCAGGTGATATTTTCCCTCTCAGAAAAAATGTGAACAGATAAATAACCTTTTAGTAGATTTAACCATATTTTCCATCTATTTATCCTTCAAATATGATAATATCAAAATGAACCTTTACCTTGAAAGGAGAGGTGCCTACAATTTTCCCTCTTGATGAAGAAATTATGGTTGTTATAGGAAAGAATTGAAGGATGTGGGAAAATTTCTCCATCATTCCGTCCCTCTGTCGCATGTGAGCTTGCTCAAGCAATAGATTGATAGAATATTCATCTCTATCGCTTTTCTTTTCTTACACCATGGAGGTTTTATTGGGTGTGTGAGAGCAATTTTCCTCAAGAGATACAAGCTTGAGACCCAACTTCCTATACTCGAACCTCGTCTGGGACATGCACTGAAAAACGATCAAGAGCAGCCTGCTCTGATACTACTAATCCAGATGATTTTCAGAACGAAATGAGAGCGGATATATAACACATAAATATATAGAGATATTGAAAGATATCCAATAACATAACAAATATATATTGGATACATAACAAGGGGCACATATATATAGTAATACACAATTTCAATTAATGAGCGAAATGCACAAAACTATAGAAACATAGAGTGAAAGACTCATTAGAATGGTGACAAATTATCTCTGAGAAGAGATGTGACAGCTACTCACATTGATAAGAATATGATTGTTACAATGAGGCTCTCAAGTCCGTTCAAAAAATAACCCCGAAAGATTAAAAGCCAAAAGGTTTTGCAGGCCCCGATGGGGGTAGTTGATACGTCAACTTCCCGGGGGCATAACTTTTACATACGATCTTCATTTGGAGTGCTCAATACACCGTTAGAAAGGTATAATTGAGAGGAACAATTTTTTACTGGTCAAGGAAAGTTCCTTTTCCATACTTTAGGGACCCAGATACCCAAAAAATGTCATTTAATTCCTCAAAACGACCCCAAAATTTCGGAACCCGAAAAACTCTCAAATATTTCCAAGGTAGAAAATTGTTTTTCGAGCTAGTGGAATGGGTGGGTGGCCACCCATATCCACCTTGATCATAGATAAAATATATTTGTCTTTATTGATTTAATTTTGAATGAATAGAAATTAAACAAATCCTTTAATATATTCAACATTAACTTAATATGAGAGATCTAACTCTCTGATACAAGACCCAACTTGTATTTCTCAGAACCAACTGAGATGTGAGGAATCTGACCTAATAACAAGACTCAGATTTTAAAAAGGCACCAACCTGATAGAATGAAATTCTATTCAATCCATTATATATATATATATATATATATATATAATCCACCAAGACACTTTTTTCACCATACCTTTTTATTTATATAGTATTCCAAAGGTATGACATTGAACCATTTTTTCTTTTAATAATGAACGATTGCACCCTTCCATTTAATTAATTATAATTCTTTTATTTCTTTATTCATAATTCTCACAATTTAACTCTTCTTTAATCATGACTATGTATCGGTTCACTAGTCTACAGATCTCTAATTGTCTTGAATTCGATTCTTAATCAATAAGTGCGCCCTTCAATCCAAAATTCTTGTGACCATCATCTCAAAACCACAGGATTATCCATTCCATACGTTGTTCTATTTAGCATTTTTCTTATTCCGCCCCTATTCTTCTACATGGGATCGTATTCAAATGTCTGAGGGATTTATTTACTTCTAGTACCTTTAGCTTATTTTTCTTATCATGTGACCGGTGATGGAACCAGGTTCTCTGGTACTTCATCCTTTGGGACTTTTGGCCTTTGCAATATTTCAAACCTCCTGAAGTAAATTTTTTCGAAGTGCGTATATTGTGTTCACTATTAGATCAGATGTTCAATATTTAATCTTCAGTGGACATATGATCCTAGCTTAACTAGAGGCTTCAAACAAAATCAATGGTCACAACGTAATCAAGATTTTAGATGAAAGGTTCTCTTTCACTCAAGGACTTCAATGATTCGTGACTCTAGACTTTTCAATATTCCAATTCTCTTGAAGAAAATTCCATTAGAGTGTGTATCAACACTTCTTTTCTTAATAACCTTCACATTTATAGGAGCTAGGACCATAGTCTTAGGCACAATGAAGCTCCTTCTATCCAGGTATTTGACTATTCATGACTCTGGGACTCTGGGCTACTCGAACTCCGAAGTAGTTCAATCCCTCTAGAGTGTTTACCTATCGAATAAGTCATAAAACGATGGTGACCAATTGTTGTCAGTTAACAACTCATGATTACTCTATTGTTCCACTATTTTTGATCAACAATCTATAATGCTCCTGAATTAGATCAACGATTAATGTTACTTCGTGATTTCATCCTTCAGGGATTAGTTGATAACAAAATATTGGATATCCTCGAAGTTAGTAATCCCGAAGTGACATGTATTGCTAACATCATTCAGGATGATGTGGACCCTAATTCTATGTGCCACATGTCACCCTGATTAATGAATTTCAATTTCCTTATGTGTCACATCAACCTTGACATTTGTTGCCACCTAATTGGGCCATGTGTCCTTGCTAACATGATCCTACTAATGTGGTTCTATTTTTGTGTTACATGAATTTTTTTTATCTTCCTATTAGATCATCTGACTAGTGAGATTTTCCAACTATTTCTCTGATCCGACAGTCGATGGGAGTTTTTTTCATTGGGGCTTCGACCTTCGGGTATTCCTACATGATTCAGACTTATTTTCTCCAGAGTGGTCAGTGTTGAAGTTCACTACTTGATCCAATGGTTGAGAGCTCACTCGTAGGGATCTTAGATCAACAACCAAACATTAATTCGTGACTTCAGGATTTCCTAGATTCTTACTTGTTTCTAGTAATCATCTAAGTGGTGAAGCTCCTGAGTACCGAATATTTCTATCTCTTTCTTGATCCAACGAATGCAAACTGACCCAAATTTTCTCCACAAGATTTTATGGTCGATGTTTATTTCACGATTTTGAAGGTGTCAATATTTTGTGTCTTATGGGGTCTGCTTATCCTATACTTCCACTTGACTCTATCTGATGATAAGGATAGATCCCAAACTAATCTAATGATTTTTTTAACTTGATCATTTACAAGGGATTATTATGTGTATGTTATGGCTTCTGCATGATCTAATGATCCAAGATTGTCCCGAGAACTACGTCAATGGAAATGATTCTTCTTGGATTTTTTTGGAGTTTTTATTATGGTGATTTCAATCTCGATAACACTTTTGCATTGTGCTCTCCCTTCTGAGCTTTCCTTCATCCTTTACAAAATACCTTAACATTACATGCTATGATTATGTGTGTGTATTATTTGTATAATATCCCCGCTATCTCTCTTGAGATTTAGGAACATAGGATCACTGTTGATCCTATCGTGATTAACACTGATCACAAATTGCTTCAGTCCCAAGGTGATCTTCCTCTGCCCCAAGGTGTTCTTCTTTTTCCTTTGATTAGTATACATGTTTGACTCATGTTTCCATCAATTAAAACACACAACCAATAGTGCCAGAATTAATAAGGTTACTTTGGAGGATGAATTTGGTAACCTCACCATTGTTTTTTATGTGAAAGTAAAGTAATGTTTTATAGATTTCATGTTTGACAACATTGAAATAAAATTGTTATGCAAGGATCAATTCAACAAACTATGAAGTATCAAGGATGAGTTGGTCACCTTAAATGTGAAAGAGGATAATATTATGGCCCCACTTTGGTATTATATAAAATCATGGGTAAACAAATAAATTATTTTAGTCATTAAAACTTTATGAAAGGAAACAAATTAAGGAAGTCATGTAAAGAGGCTTATTAGTCCCTGTCGTAGGCATAGAGGAACTATAGTGATCGATAATTCATTGACTTCATATTAGTTTGTCCTTTGACAACAAATATTTGCATAATATCTATTGTTGGAGCTAGGGAACTAAAAACATTGATTTTTGTATACTAAAAAGTACCATATATGTAGTAATCTGATTGGATAATAGATTAGAGGTCTTATTGTCGGCTTCACTATTCCCAATGTTTTATATGTTAACATATCCAAAAACAATTATCGTGTACAGTCTTTTTGAATCAGATATTTTTCCTATGTATTGCTTAAAGGTGGATTAATGCCAGCATTAGTTCGAATGTTTGTCTTAGCATTTTTTGGTAACTAAATTTATCCCAATGTTTGATATGCTAGCATATCCAAAGTTTGTCCTTCGATTACATTCTCTACTATTCAAACTATTGTTACATAAATTATAATAAAAAAAATTGGTACGTCGGAGACCTCCCAAATTTCATTTTTTCTTAAATGTTTACAGATCATTTCTGATAGACTTAAATGTTTACTTAATAGGCTTGGGAGCGTTGAATGTTTACTTAGTAGTCTTGTTACAATACATTTTCTTCCATTTTCTTATTTTATTTGCAGTGTTCTCTGCAGTCAATTTGGGCAATATTGTGCTTCAGTGACATTGTTGGTTCACCGGTTCATGCTTGCTTCTTGCATCTCCACCGATTTCTTATTTGCCTATTGTTGTTGTTGTTCTTGTTTTCCTGTTTGTCTTGTTGTAGTTTGCATGTTTGGATTTTACAATCCTGATTGGAACTACGACATTCCTCGTGGATTCGTAGTTGCTTGCTTCTTTGTTCGTTGGATGTTGTTTATTTTTGTTTGATTTGACTTTGTTTATATTGTTTTGCAGTTGAATCCCCATAAAATGATATTAAGATAAAATAACATACAAAAATTTTCCGTCGATGTAAATTGCATCTCTTACACCTTCAACCAAAGTTTGTTGACCTCCAACTATATGTCTTAGCTGGCGATGCTTTTTCCATGGTTTATGACATATTATGGTTTCATAGTTATGAGAGTAAGTGTTTTTGTCTAGCAGATTGGGTCCTGCGGTTGTGATGCAACCACCCTACTCCCACGTAGGGCTGCTCGACCTCCTGGTGTTGGATCTTCGATTCTTGAGTCAAAATACTCTCTGGAACCTTAAAGTCCCCCATATGTATCTAAAACACAGTCCCCATAAGATTCTTGGTGTAGGACTAAGAGCAACCTGCGACCTTCCCCTTTCTCTCTGTGAAAAAACTTAGAATGTTGACGTTAACTCCCTTTCAGATAAGCCCTCACCTGATATGACCTGCAGCTATGACCACGTGATTGCGGTTGCGGTCATAAGCGATCTGGATTTAAGCCACTTTTGGGCCCGTAAGGCTCCTATGACCTCCATATTTCCCTTTGGTGAAACCACAGTTCAAATTGCGACCCGCCTTTGATTCCTTAACCTCCTTGCAACATTTGGCCCTGCAATGACATGGGATCATCGATCTCACAATATTCATGATAACGGCCAAATCGACATTCAGATCTGTACCATTCTTATCTACGGACCAGATCAACTCTCTCTGAATCAAAGGTCGAGGTTCTCTTCGTAATTTCAGACTCCGGAAGTTTGAAATCTCAAACTGAGTTTCCTTTCGTACCTCACTCATCTTGATTTAGCAGTCTTCAGACATGTGTCCTTCCAGCCAAAGGCCCTACCTTCACCTGGGTGTTTGACCTTTCAGCTTAGATCAACGGTCCAATGGCTCCTTCTCGATCAAAGGTCGAGATTTCTTCGGGGGCTCTGGACTTCTGATATTTCAAATCTCAAACCCCTCTTTCTTAATGACTTTCACCCAGAGTCTAAGATCGACTGACTCATATCCGTCCTGATCCAATGATCAAGGATTACTTCAGGAGTTTACTCGGAGTTAACATATTTGTGTCATGTCTATTCCAAATCCAACGGTCCAGATCTTATTACGGGACTTCGGGTCTTCGCACTCCGACAATCTCAATTCTCAAACTGGGAATCCACTTTGTCTTTTCCCTGGAGTATGAGATCCATTGACAAGTGTCTCCTCCCAGATCAATGACTCACAACTCTTTGGCTATCCATGTTTCAGTAATTTCAAGTCTCAAACTTGACTCTTTATGAGCTCGCGATATCTGATGGCCCACACTACTCTGGATCGAACAGTCCAGATCTCGTCGGGATTTCGCATATCAGGATTTCATATATCATGGAGTCGAAAGACTTATCACCTCCATTCTCCCAATCCCCGAAATGAAAAAATTCTCCTTGGACAATTAACGGTCTAGATCTGTCTTCAATCAACGACTGGGATCTCGTAGTTTTGCGTTTCACGAGCTTCACGAATTTACCCTTTGACTTCTTTGAGTCATGAGTCAACGAAATGTTGATCATTCTCCACACATCCCTTCTGATGGACGATTATGATGATGTCAAGATTTTTCGACTTTGCAAAACCCTCTCTCCTATGCAACTCCAAAGAGTTAAAACTCATGCACGTTCCTTTGGATCCAACCACTGTCAGTCCATGCATTTAGATTTGATGGCTGAGATCTAATTTCCCTGTGCTCGTTCCTCCTCTCCCTAGATGTAGATCTAACGGTCTAGGTTCTTCTCCACAACCAATCAGATGGTTACTGTCACTCCTCTTGAGTTTCTGATATCTCTCCACCTGGAAGATTTATATGTTTCAAAGGTTCCCAACCTTTGTTCTCCAGATGAATCTGCCTCTGGGATTTCGTCAACACTCATGAAAAGTGTTATCCCTTATGAGCTTCTATCCTTAAAATTATTTCTATCTCCCATGCACACCTTGCGTTCTCAGGATTTCGAATAACTCAGTTCGAAGGATTTTCTTGAAAATAAAATGCTTCTCGCCCACCTGGTGTTCTTCTGCGCTCATCCTTCGAATCTTGTTGGCTTCTTGACACTGTGCACACCATGCACCTTCTCTAAGTTACTATGATTCTCTCTGAAATTATCTAAGTCAATCTGAGACTCAGTCGATGCACTCCTTGCGTTCGAGATGCACACCTTGCATACAAGTATCATCAGATAAATGATTGAAGCTCAACCAAATTCATCACGAACCCATACATTTAATCTCTCAAACAATCATACACGAACGAATTGGAACAAATCATACACATAGAATAAAATTCATTCAATTACACATGAAATGAACATAGTCCAAGGATTTGGGACAATTTATGTCTTTTCTATTCATTCATGAAAAACAAAATACATAGTGTTTCTACTACTCTACTCTTCTCTATTGATCTCTCCATTATGTCTATATGTTCTATATGTTACAATACAATACTGAAAAACTATCTAAGGACCTCTCCACGATCTCTCTTGTACTATTCTAAAATCTATCATTTCAAATTCAAAGCTATTACCTACTCTGTCCTATTATAATAACTACTAGTTATTGCCAGATAGATTCGACACTCCATATCTACAATTTCTTACAGTCCTTCAAGGCTTTACAAAAAAGTTACATTTTAAAATGTTGTCTACAAAAATATCTCAACAACCTATTAAATTGTGAGTTAAATGCTTGATTTGAAACTCTGTCATTGCTGAGATGTCATTCGTCTGCGTCCACACGTACATTGTTAACTTTGAAGGCGATGTTCCTTCATCATACTCCTCTGGTTAAAAAAATTCATGGAATCCTATCCATGAGCTCCTGCAATGTCTTTACATGCTTCAAAATATCAGGTTCTGTGACCCAACTTGCATCTTCCATTGGATGGTATTTCCACTTCACCAAATATTCAGGATATGTCTTTCTCCTGGTTTTCTTTCCATCCCTTTGTTCAATAATTTTCTCCATCTGAGGTTTTTTTGTTGTGGGCAATTGCTCTTCCAACTAAATTTATCTCTGATCATTTGATTCTCTTTCTTCATCTCTCCTGTAAGCATACAGGTCTGCAACATTGAATATATATGATATCCCAACATTTTCTGGCAACTCAATATCATAAGCATTGGCTGCGAATTTTCTGAGAATCCTGTATGTTTCTATATTTTTCATCTTCAATTTTTTATATGTTCCCCTTGGAAACCTCTCTTTTCCCAAATGAGCTAAAAATTCATCTCCAACTTCAAATTGAACTTCTCTTCTTTTTTGATCAATTATGCTCTTGTATTTCTGACTTCTTTCCTATAGCTTCTCTTTGACTCTGTCATGGAGTTTCTTCATTTATGTTGCAAAATCCTCTGCTCCAACACTTCTAAATTGATATTGATTTAAATATCTCAACTATGTAACCCCTCTTGGTTGTACACCATACACAATTTCAAATGGAATTTTTTTTGTCCTCCCGTTCACTGAATTATTGAATGAAAATTATGCTTGTGCCAGAATCTGATCCCATTGTCGAGCTTGCTGAGTGACTAAAATTCACAATACGTTTCCGAGACTTATGTTTACTACTTCATTCTATCCATATTTTTTAGGGTGATATGCTAAATTGAAGGATAAGTTCTTCCCCAGTCTCTTCCATAGAGTCCTCCAAAAGTGTCCTACAAATTTGGTGTCCCTGTCTGAAACTATGCTCCTCAGAAAACCATGTAGTCTTACTACTTCTCTAAAAAATAAATTTGCAATGTGTGTGGCGTATCATGTCTTCTGGCATGGTATAAAATGTGCCATTTTCGAGAATCTGTCCACCACAAAAAATATGGAATCGCTCATGTTTTGAGTTTTAGGCAAGCCCAAAACAAAATACATACTGATTTCATCCCACGACCTTTCTGGAATTGGTAATGGCTGATACAAACTAGTGTGTTTTTGTCTTCCTTTTGCATATTGACAATTTCTACATTTGTTCACAAACTGTTTCACTTTTTCTCCCATACTCGACCAATAATACGAATTGCTCAGTTGTACAAATGTCTTGTCGTGACCAAAATGTCCAGCTGAACCTCTGTTGTGTTTCTCTTTCATTAGATTGTCTCTCATTGAGAATTTTAGAATGCATAATTGGCTTCCCTTGAACAGTAACCCATCCTGGATCAAATATTCAGTCCATGGGCTTCTGTCTCCCAACAAAGGATTCTTGCATGCCTCATAAGCTTCTTTAAAATCTGCATCTTCTTTATACATCTCCTTGAGGTGTTCAAACCCCAAGGTCTCCACCTATAATTCTTGTACAATCAAACTCCTCCTGCTCAAAGCATCTGCGACTTTTTTAGCAGTTCCAACAATGTGTTTAATAACAAAAGTAAAATTATGCATAAATTCTACCCATTTTTCATGTTTCTGATTCAACTTTTCTTGCCTGGTAATAAATTGCAGGGCATTATTATCATTGTACAAGACAAATTCCTTAGGGATTAGATAATGTCTCCATTTTTTCAAATATTGAATCACTGCATAAAATTCCTTTTCATACTTTTGCTTGGTGTCATTCACGTTTTCACTTAAATAAGAAATTGGCCTATTGTCCTAACTCAGGACTGCTCCAATAGCTAATCCACTTGCGTCACAACTCACCTAAAATGTTTCTCCAAAATCTGGTAAGACCAGAATTGGATTCTCTGTGATCTTCTCTTTCTACACTTTGAAACTTTTTCCAGCTTCCTCTATCCAACAGAAGGACTTCTGCTTATTCTTCACAGTGTCCAGCATGGGTGCACATATGCCACTGAAATTTCTGATAAATTTATGATAAAATCTTGCTAACCCATGAAAACTTCTTACTTCAAATATGTTTCTCGAAGACAACCATTCTCTAATTTCTCTCACTTTTTCTGGGTCCATCTTCAATTCATTTGAAGAGATTATGAAACCCAAATATATGATCTCCTTCTTCATAAAAGAACTCTTCTTCGGATTTATCAACAATTTCTCTTGCTGCAACCTTTCCATCACTAAGGTAAAATGTCTTAAGTGTTCTTCCTTTGTCTTTCTGAAGATTAGTATGTCATCCATATATACTATGACAAATTTTCCTATGAAGTCTTTCAACACTTCATTCATTAACCTCATAAATGTTCTTGGTGCATTTGTCAATCCAAACGGCATGACCAGCCATTCAAACAATCCTTCATTTGTCTTGAATGTTATTTTCCATTCATATCCCTCTCTCATCCTTATTTGATGATATCCACTCTTCAAGTCTATATTGGAAAAGTAGCTTTCTCCACTCAAACAATCCTTCAAATCATCTATCCTTGTTAAAGAGAATCTGTATGTAATGGTTATATTGTTGATGGCTCGAGAATCCGTACACATTCTCCATCCTCCATCCTTATTTGGACTTAATACAGTTGGTACTACACATGGGCTTAGGCTTTCCCTGACTAACCCTTTATCCAACAACTCTTGGAATTGAATCTTGACCTCCTCATTCTCTCTAGGTGTCAACCTATAAGATGATTGTTTTGGTAAACTAGCTCCTGGAATAAGGTCAATATGATGGCTTATGCTCTTAATGGGTGGGAATGAGTGTGGTAATTCATCCACGACTATATCAACAAATTTTTCTAACAGTTCCTGAATTTCTACAGGTAAGTATTCTATAGAAGTATTCGTAAGGATAACTCTAGGCTTCCTCACTACAACAAATTGCATTTCTTTCTCCTACTTGAATTCATTCAAGATCTCCTTCCCACTCATGAGAAGTATGTTTGAACCAACTTCTGTCGTTTTCTCTTTGTTTTCTATGGGTAACAACATATGTGTTCTACCATTGTTCTCTATGGTATAGTTATTCTTCCTTCCATCATGAATAGCCTTCTGGTCATATTACCACGACCTCCCCAATAAAATATGACAAACATCCATAGGAATTACATCACACAATATTTCATCTTTTTAACCTCCTATTTTAAATTCAACTTGGCATTGTTGACTTACCATGACTTGATGTCCTTTCTGCAACCACGATACATTGCATGGCTTTGTATGTGCAGTTTTCTTTAGCTCTAGCTTCTAAACCATCTGTGTGGATACTAGATTGTCAGTGCTCCCACTGTCTATGATCACCTTGCAAACTATGTATTTCAACTTGCAAGAATTTCTTAACAGGCTTATTCGTTGAACTGGTTCCTCTAGCTCTTTTTATGGTTTAAGAAGGATCTTCCTTATCATGAGGTTTCTCCCTCCTTGTACTGCTTATGCTTCCAAAAGATTCGGTGCTTCAACAATATGTGCTTCTTCGCCTTCCCTCTTTTTGTCTGGACATTCCCAAGATTTATGTCCTTCTTTTCCACAGGTATAACATTTAACTACGCCTCCTCTGGATATTCCTCTTCCTCTACCTCTGGAAAAAGAAATTCTTCCTCCATGTTTTCCTTCTTTAGAACTTCCACCCTTCTCATGGTGACTATGTTGTTTTTCAGCTTCAGGTTTTGACTTCTGGAACTTCTCTCTGCTGGTTCCCTTGCCTTTGCTTAAATTTCCGCCTCTACTTCATTGACTTTGCTTCCTGGCCAATTTTTCTTCAGCTTTCAAGGATGCTTGATAAGCATCCTCGACTTTACTGACATACAGCATGTTGATCTCCTCTTGGATGTCATATCTCAGCCCATTGATGTATCTAATTGTCTTCTCCTCTTCATTCTCTTTCTGTCCATCCCTGATGTTCAGTCAGTAAAATTCTTCAGTGTACTCTTTCACTGATAAACCCCTATGTTTCAGGTTCTACAATATTAAGTAAAGATTGATTTGGTAATACTTCGAGATAAATTTGGATTTCAACTTAGCTACCATCCTATCCCAGTTTTTAATTTTCTGCTTACCATTTCTCCTTCGTTCGACTTGCAGTTCATCTCACCATAATGTTCCATGAACTTTTATTCTTGTCACTGCATGCTTCACCATCTTTTCTTCTTCGATATCTTTGTAATCAAAGTATTTTACCATAGCGTGTACCCAATCTAACAATTCTTCAACTTTTAATTTTCCTTCATACATAGGTACCTCTATCCTTGATCTGGCTCCTATCTTTGAAACAACTTTTATCAAGCGATCTTGTGTAGCATCCTCTACATCATGTGTTTCTCCTTCATCTTCTTCTTCCTCAACTTGACTGACATCACCAGTGTCTGGTTCTCTTCTCTGTGTTGTTTCCATGGCGTCCAACCTCATTCAGAGTTGCCTCATTTCTTCTTCCATTTCTTCATTTTCTCTATGCCTTCTGGGTAGCATGATTTTCACTGCATTACCTACAAATAGGAATTGGAAATTTCTTGAATACCACAAATGATACTAACTTTCCTCCTTTCTCCTTTTGTCTATTGTCTGCAAACAAATTTAATGTCATCTCTGATACCACCTGATGCACCCCCCCTACTACCCCGTAGGGTTACGCGACCTCCCAGTCTTGAATCTCTGATTCTAGAGTCAAAAGACTCTCTAGAACATTAAAGGTCCTCCTCTGTATCTAAAACACAGCCCCTCTCGACTTCCTTATTTAATTCTGACAGTAACCCGCGACCTTCCCCTTTTGCTCTGCGCGAAAACTCAAAATGTCGGCATTAGCTCCCTTTCAGATAATCCCTCATCTGATATGACCTAGGGTTATGGCCATGTGATTGTTCCAGTGGTCATAAACGGTTTGGGGTTAAGCCACTTTTGGGCCCACAATGCTCCTACAACCTCCATGCGTCCCCTTGGCGAAACTACGGTTCAACTTGTGGCCCGCCTTCGATTCCTTAACCTCCTCACAGCTTCTGGCCTCGCAATGACATAGGATTGTCAATATCACTATCTTGATGATAACGTCCAAATCGATGTTCATATATGCACCCTTCTTATCTATGGACTAGATCAACTCTCTCTGAATCAACGGTCAAGGTTCTCTTTGCAATTTCGGACTCTAGGAGTTTGAAATATCAATCTCAACTTCCTTCCATACCTCACTCTTCCTGAGTTAGCGATCTTCGAACACCTGTCCTTCCGACCAATGGCCCCGCCTTCACCTGGGTGTTTGACCTTTCAGCCTAGATCAATGGTCCAACGAATCCTTTTCGATCGACGGTCGAGATTTCTTCCGGGGCTCTCAACTTCTGAGATTTAAAATCTCAAACCCCTCTTTCTCAATGACTTTCACCTGGAGTCTAAGATCCATTGAAGGGTATCCCTCCTAATCCAACGATCGAGGGTTACTTAGGGAGTTTACTCAGAGTTAACATATTTGCACCAAATGTACTCTGAATCCAACTATCCAGATCTTATTCTGGGACTTTGGGTCTTAACACTCCAATGATCTCAATTTTCAAACTGGGAATCCACTTTGGCTTTTCCCTAGAGTATGATATCTGTTGACAAGTGTCTACTCCCATATCAACAACTCATGGCTCTTCGACTCTCCACGTTTCAGGAATTTCATGTCTCAAACTTAACTCTTTATGAGCTCATGATATCTGACGTCCCATGCTCCTCTGGATTTAACAGTCCAGATCTCATTGGGATTTCACGTATTGGGATTCTACATATCACAAAGTCAAAAGACTATTCATATACGTTCTCCTGATCCTCGAAATGTCAAAATTCTCCTTCGAAAATTAATGGTCCAAATCTGTCTTCAATCAGCGACTGGTATCTTCTCACGATTATGCGTTTCACAAGCTTCAGGAATTTACCCTTTGACTTCTTTGATTTGCTAGTTATTGAAATGTTGATCATTTGGCATGCGTCCCTTCCGATGGATGGTTCTGATGATGCTGGGATTTCGTGACTTTGCAAAACCCTCTCTCCTTTGACTCCAAAGAGTTAAAACTCATGCACATTCCTTTGGATCCAACGACTGTCAGTCCATGCGTTCAGATGTGATGGCTGAGATATGATTTGCCTGTGCTCGTTCCTCCTCTACCTAGATGTATATATAATGGTTCAGTTTCTTCTCCACAAGCAATTAGACGGTTATTATTTCTCCTCCTCCTAAGCTTCTGATATCTCTCCTCCTAGAAGATTTATTTGTTTCAAAGGTTCCCAACTTTTGTTCTCCCAATGAATCCACCTCTGGGATTTCGTCAACACTCATGAAAAGTGTTATCCCTTTTGAGATTCTATCCTTACAAATATTTCTATCTCCCACGTACACCTTGCATTCTCAGGATTTTGAATAACTAAGTTTGAAGGATTTGCCTGAAAATAAAATGCTTCTTGCCCACCTGGTGTTCTTTTGCACTCATCCTTCGAAGCTTGTTGGATCCTTGACGCTGTGAACACCTTGCACCTGGTCTGAGTTTCTCTGATTCTCTCTGAACTTCTTTGAGTCAATCTGAGACTATGTCGATGCACTCCTTCCATTCGAGATTCACACCTTGCATACAATTATCAGAAGATAAATGATTGAAACTCAACCAGATTCGTCACAAACTCATACAGTTAATCTATCGAACAATCATACAAAAACGAATTGAAACAAATCATACACAGAGAATAACATTCATTCAATCACACATGAAATGAACACAGTCCAAGGATTTGGGACAATTTATGTTTGTTCTATTCATTCATGAAAAACAAAATACATAGTGTTTCTGCTACTCTACTCTGCTCTATTGATCTCTCTATTATGTCTATATGTTATATATGTTACAATACAATACTGAAAAACTATCTAAGGATTGCTCCATGAGGTCTCTTGTCTTGTTCTGAAATCTATGTTATTACCTACTCTATCCTATTACAATAACTACTAGTTATTTCTAGATAGATTCGACACTCCATATCTGCAATTTCTTACACTCCTTCAAGAATTTACAAACAAGTTACATTTTAAAATGTTTTCTACAAAAATATCTCAACAACCTATTAAATTATGTGTTAAATGCTTGATTTGAAACTCTATCATTGTTGAGATGTCATTTGTCTGCCTCCACACGTGCGTTGTTGACTTTGAAGGCGATGCTCCTGCATCATGCTGCAGTTGGGCCTTTTGGTGCTTCTTAACTGGGTTGTTATTTGTTTCTTGCTCTTGTTTGCCTAAGGTTTGCAATGTTGGGGTGCTACATCTGTAGTTGGATCTGTTGTTACATTGTTTTGTAGTTGACTCCCCATTAAATGCTATTAAGATAAAATAAGATACAAAAATTTTCATTCGATGTAAATTGCATCTCTTACGCCTTCAACGAGAGTCTATCGACCTCCAACTATACTTCATAGTTGGTGATGCATTTTCCATGGTTTATGTCTTACTATGGTTTCATAGTTATAAGAGTAAGTTTTCTTGTCTGGGTGATATAGTTGTTCTCTCCCTTTTTTTTCCTCTTGTAAACTTTCCCATTTTTTACCTTTTGTTCTTTCACTCTATTATGTGTTTATGGTTCTATACTTTCTCACGTTTCTATGCTTGCGGGTTCCCAGTGTGGTGAGATGAAAAATATCTATCTCCATCTATATCTTCACATCACGATTCCAACCGATCGTCATTCGGTTGCATACTTACCCAGTTTTATGAACACAGCTTCATGGATAGGTGCTATCGAATAATGGTAGTTTGTGTTCAGTGTATACATATTGCACTGAGAAATTTCGCGCTCTACAATTTGAACCTACACTCCTCGAACACGCAATCGTGCCCTTGCCTACGATGAGTTTTTCTATCTGACCTACCTTTCCATACTTAGTTGAGTTTTCAAAGTTTGGCGGGTTGACACCTTTCCGGGTTAAAAAATGTTTAAAACCATTTTTCGCTCCCCTCCATCCTTGCTACCTTCCACCCTTCCCAATAGACATTAATTATTCTTTCCAAAGTCACAACTGACCAAATAGGTTGAAAAATATTGTCTTTAATAATCGGAAAGCTCGAGGACATCTCCCATTAAAATGAATAGACAGGCGAATATTGGGATCTGGTAATTTCTTTTGCCTACATTTTGAATTTGTAAAAAAAAAAAGAAAAAAATTTCTCTTTTAGTTTTTTAAAGGATTCATCATAGTAATACTGCAATACTGTACTACCTCACTATCATCCACAATCGTGTCACCCACAGAGGCCTTGATGTCATGTCCCTCTTTAATATTGTGCATATGTTAGAGGTCAGATTTGAGAATCTGCTCAGATATGGGAATGTTAATATGTGCTACTAGTCACTATTCAACATACATATTCGAAAATATTGGCATTAATAAGCAAAAATATCGAGATAATATGTCATTAAAACGAATTAACCCAAAATCTATGAAATATCATACTCTGATCCTCTAATGTTGCTTTTAAATACTTATTGTCATTTCTCTCTATCATCAAAGAGTTGGGCTTTAAGGTGCCTTCATTCTAATTTTCCTGGTCATGGACATGTAAGACAACTTAGAGATGCGATTGAGGCCCAAATGAAAGAAGAGTGAGATTTGAGCCAAAAAAAAATCTGTTATCCAACAAGAACTCAGACAGGGGGAAAAATATAGAACAAGTATCTTCTGGTTGGTGTTCTCCCTGTATTCAATGCTTTCGTTGGTTGAAAAGTCTGCTTGGAGATTTGTTTATTGATCTTCTTTATTTTCTTGCTAGGAGTTGGAATGGATTTTCAGGTCACGTGGAAAATAATTCTTCATTGAAGTATATAGTTTCTTCCAACAACACAGATTTGGCAAGTGTATCGAATTGTGTAGCGCACACAAGAATTTTTCGTTGTTAGGGGCGTCACACTTACAGTGGCTTGCAAAATGCTATGTGGTTTTCGTAAATGGAGCGAAATATTACTCCATTTGTGAATGTACCCAGAAGCGGGTCGAATAAACTATATGGGTGGATAAACCAACATATTATAACTACAAAAGTTTATTTTTCATATTTTGTTGAGCTACTTCTGGGTGTGGTAACAGACTTGATAGAAAGCCATGTTCTTTGTCAAATTTTTCTCGCTTCCCTCTGGATGTAGTTACATACTCCACATATTTGGTGTCACCTCCAAACATTCCAGACCTTTCTATGGGCTGCCATGTCTTCCACAACTATGAAGAAAGATATATTATGATGTGATCTACAACCATTGATACACTTGCCAGACTTGTGCTTGTTGGAAAATACTGAGAGGGGGGGGGGGTGAATCAGTATTTGAGCTATCAATCAATTTTTAACTTTTCTTTTACTGAAAGATCTTAGTCTACTTTAGAGAGATCAGTTGTTGTATATTCTTATGAAAACAGTAGTGCATTCAGAGATCTTATTATGGATTTCTTCATTCATCAGATGTCTTTTAAACAGTAAATCAACAAAATAAACTAACACAGATGAGTAGCACACATGAA
>ML786700.1:346330-387055 GCA_009831015.1 Picea engelmannii | reverse complement strand
TATAAGAGCGCTATGCCTCCTGAGCTTATTCTCCTCGAATCCTTAAAGGTTTTTATCCTTCTTATCCTACCAGCTCTGCTGTTGCCATCAATGACAACAACCATCAATACACATTCGTTGCTTGGTCAATATTTGCCAACAATGCTATGGGAAGAAGTCATGTACTTCAACAGAATAACATTTTGCAATTGTCTTGGACGTTCCTTCCAATTTACTGTAATAAAACAAAGAAGTTCAACATACAAATATTTAGGAAGGATTTTCAACCAAATCGATGATCGAATACAAGGAGAATAACAGTCACAACATACACAAATTTTTTTCCTGTTCCATAACTGATGTTACATAAAACGACTACCTCGACTTTGAATTGGGCCTGAATCGCATTTCTAGGTTGTCTTGGATGTTAATGGTCAGGAACATTACAAGGAAAGAATCTTAAACCCCAAGTTTTCGATGACGGAGGAAAATTAATACTTAACAAAGAATGGAATGTTGAATAACCATCCAATGCAAGTAGGTCATATCTATAAGAGACAAGCTATTCAAAAAACTGGGATAGATCTAGTTGGCAACACCAATTAAGTCCAAGACCTAAAATTGATATTCAACTCGTTCTTTTTTACGAATAAAGGATTTGATTGTCAAGAAAAATATCAAAAAGCTTCATCATTGTACATATTTTTTATTGGTCGACGACAGGCCAAATCACAATAATTGTGGCAAAAACTCTCGCTTGTATTTTGTAAGCCATCTTATTTGAATATAGAATATTTGCAGTTTTTTTTTTATGGTGTTTTCCAATCTCTGGTATTGGTTTTCATTTCATTTTGTACCTTTTTTCCTATGTGTCGTTAAACATGGATGACAAGTTTTTCTTTCTGCTGCTCAATACTTCAATTTAAATAAAGGTTACTCTGTATGTTTCTTACATTTTACATGGAAGAATAATTTTTCATAGGCCATACTTATGTGGCCCTGACCCTAAACTTAAAGAAAGAAACTGGAGGACCCATCCTGCTTTCATTCTTCGGGTCACATAAATAGAATGAATTAATGACTTACAACAAGGAAACTCAAGTGCTGATGCCATGTTCTTGTTCAATATCTTTCATATATTGCATCTTCTTCTATTTGATAATATCCGTGCATATATACTAATATGAGTACTATTGGAATAAATATAAAAACTTCCTCTTATCCAAAACATAGGAAATTATTTGTTGTTGGGTCCTAGGTTTGCGATATTCACCAACTATGTCCCCTGCTCCATCATATACATCTTGCAGCCAAAGAACTTTCGTGATCTGCAATTTATGCTTTAACTAGTGATAACTCACCAGGGGTTCAAAAATCTTGGCATTGAGAAAGGAACAATAGATTTTCTTCTGTGAGATACTTATCCCTTTTCCCCTTTTCTTCTTCCCATTTATTATCGCTTTCTAGTTATATACTTAGTTGCCTTTCTATGATTGCGGGTTCCAGGGTTGGCGGGATGACATATCTTCATCTCCATCTATATCCTGACATGATGAATCTAACTGATCGTTGTTCCTTTCCATACTTAACCAATTTTATGTCCGCAGTTGTTGGGTTGGCGCTTTTGAACTCTGTTGCTCCCTGTTGTGTTATATACATCTTCCAGTCAAAACTTCTGTTATTTCAATGAAATTTGCGAACTGAACAACATCCTGCAAATTGGGAGATGATTTGCATTTGAAACAGAAATAATCCATTAATATATATTAGTATGAATACTATTGAAATAAATATAAAAAATTTCTCTTGGCCAATACTTAGCCAATTATCTGGTCACCAGGTCCCGGGTTCGCGGTCTCCAACACCTATGTCCCCTGTTATGTCATATACATCTTGTAGCCAAAGAACTTCTGTGATTTATAGTTTATGCTTTTACTAGTGAGAACCCAGCAGGGGTTAAAAAATGTTGGCATTAATAACAGAAAAATGGATTCTCTTATGTCAGATACTTAGCCCTTTTCCCCTTTTCTTATTCCCGTCCATTATCACTTCCTGGTTACATACTTAGTCGTATTTTTATGATAGTGATTTACAAGGTTTGTGGGATGACATATATTCATCTCGATCTATACCCTCACATGACGAATCCAACCGACCGTTGTTCCTTTCCATACTTAGTCAATTTTATGGTCGCGGTTGCCAGGTTGGCACTTATGAACTCGCCTTTTATTCTTCCTGTCCGTTATCGCTTTCTTGATATATACTTAGTCACCTTTATATGATATCTAGTTCCAGGGTTAGCGAGCTGACGTCTTCATCTCCATATATGTCCTCACGTGAAGAATACGACCGACCGTTGTTCCTTTTCATACTTAGCCAATTTTATGGCCGCGGTTGCCGGGTTGGCGCTTACGAACTCGGTTGATAATTGTTCTATGATATGCATCTTGCACTCAAAACTTATGTGATATACAATTCCACCACGGGTTCCTCGTATACATTAAATTAATTCAAATTATATGTCGTTGCCTTCCATCCCCACCAACTTTGCATCCTTCCTAATATAGATTAACTATGCTCTTACTGGTGAAAACTGGACATACTGGTATGAAACAATTCACACCCTCTCCTCCACCATATACAAATTGAATATCGGACTCCAACATCGTCCCCTCTTCCATGTTACACATTATGCATTCAAATGTTTTGAGCTATACAAATTGTCCTTCAGGGCCTCGCGTCTTATATGGAAACCTTGTCACCCTATTTTGGATCCTCGCATTGGAAGGTTCACAAAAACTCCAACTCCTAGTCACTATTTTCCTGTTCTTCCCATCCTCATACTTCTTTCTAGATATGAAACACCAAAGGTTTAATACTAAAACGACATCATGAAATAACCATAAAAATCGTCATTAATAAGCAAAAGTCTCCACAACCAACCATCCCTATAGAACTTGTCTAGAAACATGTAAAGAACATCTTGCGAGGTAATGCCAAAGCTATTAAAAATTTCAATATATTAGTGAAAACAAATACTGGCCAACATTTCCCTATTCCATACTAGCACACTTTTTTGATTGCAGGTTCCTGGATTGATGGCCTCAAAATTGTGTTTCTAATATTCCGCAACCTACAAACAATGCCCGAAGTTCCGCAATATACAATTTGTCTGGAGGAATGTATAAAAACTCTTAATTTTTCTCTTTTACCCCCCTCTATTATCCCTTTGTGGTTCTATATTTAGTCGCAGCTATATGATCACGACCTCATGGATTCACAAATTGGAAATTCTTTATCTATATCTTCACACCATGAGACTAACCGACTACGGTCCCTTTCAATACTTAGCCAATTATCTGATCATCGGGTCCCAAGTTTGCGGTCTCCAACACCTAACTCCCCTGTTTTGTCATATACATCTTTCACCCAAAGAAATTTTGTGATCTACAATTTATGCCTTTACTAGTGAGAAATCACCAAGGGTTCGAAAGTATTTGCATTCATAAGCGAACAATAGATGTTATTCTGCGAGATACTTAGCCCTTTTTCCCTTGTCTTCTTCCCATGTATTATCGCTTTATCGTTATATACTTAGTCTCCTTTCTATAATCACGGGTTCCATCTTTGGCGGGATGACATATCTTCATCTCCATCTATATCCTCACATGACGAATCCGAATGAACGTTGTTCCTTTCCATACTTAGCCAACTTTATGCCCGCAGTTGCTTGGTTGGCACTTTTAAACTATGTTGCTTCTTGTTCCGTGATTTGCGGTATCCATCACTTATGTCCCTTGTTCACGGTATCCAACATTTATGTCCCCTATTCTGACATATAAATCTTGCACCCAAATAACTTTCATGATATGTAATTTATGCTTTTACTAGAGAGAACTCACCATGGGTTCGAAATGATTTGCATTAATAAACGAATAGTAGATGTTCTTCTCTGAGATACTAAGCCCTTTTTCCCTTGTCTTCTTCCCATGTATTATCGATTTCTAGTTATATACTTAGTCGCCTCTCTATAATCACGGGTTCCAATGTTGGCGGGATGAAATATATTCATCTACATCTATATCCTCACATGAAAAATCCAACCGACTGTTGTTCCTTCCCATAGTTAGCCAATTTTATGCCTGCAGTTGTTGGGTTGGTGCTTTCAAACTCTTCTCCTTCTTGTTCCATGATATACACCTTGCACTCAAAATTTCTGTGACCTACAATTCGTCTCTTTCTGGTTATTTACATAGTGGCCTTTCTATGATCGCATCATCCAGTGTTGGTGGGATGACATATATCCATCTTTGTATATATCCTGACATGATGAATCCGACCGACCATTGTTCCTTTCAATACTTAGCCAATTTTATGGCCGCGTTTGTCGGGTTAGTGCTTTCAAACTCCACTACTTCTTGTTCTGTAATATACATCATTATCTCAAAAAAAATTTTGATCTATAATTCCACCATGGACTCCTCAAAATCGCAAGCTTCACTCTACCACAGCTCACAAATTATTCAAAGTATGTGTCGCTACCTTCCATCCCCACTAACTTGTTGTCCTTCCTAATATACATTATTTATGCTCTTACTAGTGACAACTGGACACACTGGTATGAAACAGTTGGTATCAGACCCTCCGTAATATACAAATTGACTACTGGATTTTGACATTGTCCCCTCTTCCTTGTTAAACATTATGCATTCAAATGTTTCGAGCGATACAATTTGAACGTCGGTGCCTCACGTCTTCTGGAGAGACCTTGTCTGCCTGTTTTGGTTCACGAAATGTCCAATTCTTGGTCATTGTTTTAGGTTGGCGCTTTTGAACTATGTTGGTTATTATTCCGTGATATACATCTTGCACTCAAAATTTCCATGATTTACAATTCCATCGTGGACTCCTTAGCCCTTCTTCCATTTTCTTCTTCCCATGTATTATCTCTTTCTGGTTATATGCTTAGTCGCCTTTCTATGATCGCAGGTTCCAGCATTGGTGGGATGACATATATTTATCTCCATATATATCCTCACATGACGAATATGACCAACCATTGTTCCTTTCCATACTTAGCCGATTTTATGCTCATGGTTTCTAGGTTGGCGCTTTCGAACTCTGTTGCTTCTTGTTCTGTGATATGCACCTTGCACTCAAAATTTATGTGATCTACAATTCCTCTCTTTCTGGTTATTTACTTAGTGGCCTTTCTAAGATTGCGGCTTCCAATGTTGGTGGGTTGACATACATCCATCTCCGTCTATATCCTGACATGATGAATCCGACTGATCGTTGTTCCTTTCCATACTTAGCTAATTTTGTAGCCACGTTTTCCAGGTTGGCGCTTTTGAACTCTGTTGCTTCTTGTTCCATGATATACACTGTGCACTCAAAACTTCCGTGATCTACAATTCCACCGCGGACTCCTCGAACTCGCAAGATTCACTCTACCACAACTCACAAATGCTTCAAAGTATCTGTCCCTTCCCTCCATCCCCACTAACTTCCTATCCTTCCTAATATACATCAGTTATGCTCTTACTAGGGACAACTGGACACACTGGTACGAAACAGTTGGCATCAAACCCTCCAAAATATTAAACTTGACTATCAGATTCCAAAATCATCTTCTCTTCCTTCTTACACATTATTCATTCATTGTTCTGAGTGATACAATTTAAACGTTGACGCCTCATGTCTTCTGGAGCGACCTTGTCAACCTGTTTTGGATCCTCGTGTTGACGGGTTCATGAAATGTCCAATTCTTGGTCGCTGTTTCAAGCTGGCGCTTTCGAACTCTGCTATTTCTTGTTCCGTGATATACATATTGCACTAAAAATTTCCATGATCTACAATTCCACCGTGCACTCATCCCCTTTTCCCTTTTATTCTTCCCGTGTATTATCTCTTTCTGGTTATATGCTTAGTCACCTTTCTATAATCGCGGTTTCTAGTGTTGGTAGGATGACATATCTTCATCTCCATATATATCCTCACATAATGAATCCGACCGACCGTTTTTTCTTTCCATACTTAGACAATTTTATGGTCGCGGTTGCCGGGTTGGCGGTTTCGAACTCTGCTGCTTCTTGTTCCATGATATACATATTGCACTGAAAACTTCCATCATCTACAATTTCACCACAGACTCCTCGAACTTGCAAGATTCACTCTACCATGATTCACAAATGTTTCAAAGTATCTGTCACTGCCTTCCATCCCCATTAACTTCCTGTCCTTCCTAATATACATTAGTTATGATCTTACTAGTGACAACTGAACAAAATGGTACAAAACAATTGGCATCTATCCCTCCGCAATATAAAAATTGGTGACTGGGTTCCGACATCGTCCCCTCTTCTATGTTACAGATTATTCATTCAAATGTTCTGAGTGATACAATTTGACCGTTGGGGAGCCTCACGTCTTCTGGGGAGACCTTGTCACCCTATTTTGGATCCTCGTGTTGACGCATTCACGAAATCTCTAATTCTTAGTCATTGTTTCGGGTTGGTGCTTTCAAACTCTATTGCTTATTGTTCCGTGATATACATATTGTACTCAAAATTTCCGTGATCTAAAATTCCACCATGGACTCCTTATCCCTTTTTCCCTTTTCTTCTTCCCATGTAATATCGCTTTTTGGTTATATACTTAGTCTCCTTTCTATGATCACGGGTTCTAGTGTTGGTAGGATGACATATCTTTATCTCCATCTATATCCTCACATGAGGAATCCAACCAAACATTGTTTCTTTTTATACTTATCCAATTTTATGGTTGCAGTTGTCGGGTTGGCACTTGCGAACTCTATTTATTCTTGTTCTGTGATATACATCTTGCACTCAAAAAAAATTTGATCTAAAATTCCACCGTGGACTCCTCGAACTCCCAATCTTCACTCTAAAATGGTTCACAAATGTTTCAAAGTATCTGTCGTTGCCTTCCATCACCAATAACTTCTTGTCCTTCTTAATATACATTAGTTATGCTCTTACTAGTGGCAACTGCACACACTAGTACAAAAAAGTTGGCATTCGGCCCTCCACAATATACAAATTGACTACCTGGTTCTGACATCGTCCCCTCTTCCGTGTTACACATTATGCATTCAAATGTTCTGAGCGATACAATTCAATCGTCGAGGCCTCACGTCTTCTGGGGATACCTTGTCAGCCTATTTTGGATCCTCTTGTTGACGGGTTCAAGAAATATCCAATTCTTAGTCACTGTTTCAGGTTGGCGCATTCGAAATCCACTGCTTCTTGTTTTGTGATATACATGTTGCACTCAAAATTTCCATGATTTACAAATCCACCAAGGAATCCTCAGCCCCTTTTCCCTTTTCTTATTCCCATGTATTATCTACTTCTGGTTATATTCTTGGTCACCTTTCAATGATCACGGGTTCTAGCATTGGCGGGATGACATATCTTCATCTCCATCTATATCCTCACATGACGAATCTGACCGACCATTGTTCCTTTCCATACTTATCCAATTTTATGGCCATGATTGTCGGGTTGGTGCTTTCGAACTCTGTTTCTTCTTGTTTTGTGATATACATAGTTCACTCAAAACTTTCGTGATCTACAATTCCACCACGAACTCCTTGAACTTGCAAGATTCACTCTACCATGACTCACAAATGTTTCAAAATAAATGTTGTTGCCTTCCATCCCCACTAACTTCTTGTCCTTCCTAATATAAATTAGTTATTCTCTTACTAGTGATATACAAATTGCCCTCCGGACTGTCATATCATACCCTCTTCGGTGTTACGTGCATTGCACTCAAAATTTTTTGAGACATACAATTTGACCCTCGCGCCCTCACCTCGAACAATTGTACCTTGTAACCCTATTTTGAAGCTTCTTTTTCCCATTCCCGTGATCTCTGTACTTCTTTCTTAGTATGCAATTACAAACCTTTCATGCTAACAAATGACCATGCAGGAACTGTCAGCATTGCCATTTATGAGCGAAACGCTCATAGAGATATCCCATTATTACGCATTAAACCAAGATCTATGGAGAGTTGTGTTGTCCCTTTCGATTTTTCATCTCAAACAAGGGTCATCGCATTGGCCCATTCAAGAAATCTACAATTCTTAATCAATCATTGTTGTATCCACCATGTTTGCATTTCTATGTATGAAATTACTAATGTTTAATGTTAACAACACATCATGCAACAACCATCAAAATTTCCATTAATGAGAGAAAGTCTCGAGGAGATCTCCCATTCACACGCATTGGACCAAGATTTGCACATCTTTATATTATCCCTTCCAACTTTTCATTTCATTCATCGTCTGGAGAAAACAAACGTTCTTGTAAACTTATGGCAGCAGGTCGACAACAGTTTTGTGGAGATATAGTAAATATCTTCGGACATCAGGACCAGAACTTGCAGTGCAACATGGCATACTTTTACTATTCATCTAGTTCCACCTATAACAAAGTGATTTGGACCTCTGGAATTTCTTGTGCAGGCTGTGTGCCTGAGGTTTTTGACCGTAAGGAGGTGGTCTCTTGGTGCGCTGAAAAATATATTCCAAGCCAAAGAATTATTCCACTGTGCGACCATTCTCCTATTTCTTTGTCACCTCAAGTCTTCCGCAAGATGTTAAAATTGTCAGAGCCAACATTGACCTTCAGAGAACAAGACTACAAGCAGTTCCTAGAAAAACATGATAACGGTTTGGACATCTTAGCCGAGTTCCTCGAACACCCGACAACAGTTCCTGAATATATCACAAAGTTGCAGGTAAGTTACTTTAGAAACCCATTCCAGGAAATTACTTGGCTATTTACAAGAATAATGGGACAGGACTCAACAACAAGCATTTCCCATATAATTATTTATATTTTGTACTTCACAGTCAAGGAACAATTCATTTTCGATTGGGGGACGATAATTTTCATTGATATTTGTTCTCAGTTGTCACGATTCTAAGAATCAAATAAATTTTATATGTCATCATACTTGATTTTTGCAATAGTGCATTGATGTCTGTTTCCAAAACTATCTCTTTCCAAGAAAATAGACTGTGGATTCGACCTAGTATCATTCTGGTACCAGGCCTTGTGGAGGCACAAGTCCTCCCATTTTTTTTATGAATTTTTTAATGACTTTGTCTCAGTTTTCAAAGATTTATTGTTAGGGAAGGATGCTCTGCGGATGTCTGGACAAGAAACCAAGTTTTTGAACAGGAAGGTCACACTTGAACAAAAGGAAAACCACAGTGTACTAATGTTCTATGGATCCAAGGGAATTCCTTCTTTCCTTCCATGCCACATTATGGAAAAGATGTTTGTTGCAGAAATAACAAGGAAATACAACCACTGGTTGCATTTTTTCCATGACAAGAAAAAAAAATAGTTCATTCCTCTTCCCTGGAAATTCGGGGACTTCGTGTGCAGAAACATCAACAAGATTGATGAATTTTCCGTCCATTTCAAGAAATTGAACCTAACATATGTTGAAATACTAAAAGGGTTTGACCCTAATGATATTTTTCTAGAACATTTATTGGCAGTTGGCTTTAGCATCTCTTTTATCCATAGACACCTGATCGAAGATAGGCACAGTGACAACAACAATCCTTATTTTGGTGATTGCGATGTAGAGACATTGTAAAGCTCAAATAAATTGTACAAACAATAGGGAAAAGTATCTGGTGAGAAGAGTGTCCAGTCCCCTGCCAACACTGCCAAGAGCATGACATCACGGATCATCGCTTCAACGACCCACCCCAATAAGAAAGAAACCCATAAATCTTCAAATGGAGGAGGAGATAAGAACCCTCCTCTCATAAAAATTGAAATCTCTCACAAACTTCCACTGACGAAGAAGAGAAACAACAATGCAGAGAAGGCAAACGAACCTGAAATTGAAGTGAACAGATGCAACTTGAAATTGAAACTAAGCACATGCACAAACTTGGTTCGTCCGCAATGGAAATAGTTGAGACCGACATTTTTGATGAGGATGAATCCTTTGTATTCCAGAGCGTTGTTTTTTACAACCAATCTAAAAATATGGTCATTCAAAAGAGAGATGTAACAAATAGGAAAGGAAAATCTCGCACAAAGATTAGCTTTAGGAAAATGTGGTTGTCCCAAATATCCCTATTTCACCGTGTAATCGGTGATGCTCTTGATTATTCCATTGGAGGAATTGAAGTAGAAAATGCTAGACTGAAAGACCACCTGAACGAATTTGAGGAGGCTTTCATTGCTACCCCCAAATTTGCCAGTCCTTTAGTAAAAAATGTACCTACTACCACTTCAGCCAATATGAAAGTATCCTCTACCCTCCTTGAATCATCTAGAGCCCTTGTAGACAATAACATCAAGAAAACAATGCAGTTAGTTACTGAAGCCTGGGAAACATCACAAAATATAGTTTCCTTCCGAAACAGGGAAAATGATTCACTCCAACATTTGTAGGAGAATTTTAAAAATGATCAATGTTTATGTGAATAGGCATTGACCCATTTTTCCAACCATGCCATAAACACCTCGGAACTGAAAAATAAGACAAGAGAATCTCCCCTCCGCAAAGAAAACCAAAAAAGTAAAATCATGTTGGCAATAGAAAGTTAAGAACTTGGAGCTCATTGTCGAATCATGTAAACAATCCATATTAGAAAAGGAAGAATTGTTCACAAACCTTATCCAAATAGACTTAGCCGAAAGTACCAACGAGGTTCAACACCCAAAATTAATTCTCAAATCCTTGTCAATGACCAAATAATCCTTCGATGAACAACTTGATATTTTAAAAGGGTTGTATTTCCAAAAAATTTACGGCATAGTTGAGCATCATGTAGATGAGCTCGAGCACTAGGTACAAGACTATTTGGCACATAATGAAGAAACTGAATAGAGTCTACATAGTATTTCAATGGCTCTAAGGAAATTATAAAATGACCTTTACGAAACAGAAATATAGGATGAAATCAACATGGCCCCCATGAGAAGCTACATTGAATAATGGTTCCAACAGAGAATGGAAAACCTAATCCAGGAAGGGCAAGAACCGGTTGACATGATTCCACTGACCATCGACGACAACAAGAAAAACGCATCGGATTCATAGTAAGTATATAATGTCATCTTCTTTTCTGTATCAATCTAGTTATTATACCTCTTTAAATAAAAAACTATAACCAAACACTCATAACTTCCAATTTCCTCTTTTCAATTCTTCCTCTCTATCGTCACGCATTTCTTCTTTCAACATTCCTAATTCTTGTACATTTTTATTTTCATGGTCTGCGAGAGCCCCAATCCCAGTCTATATGAAAAACACATTTAAATTTCCATAAATACATAACATACATTATTAATTTTTGATAAATTTCAAAGAAAATGTATTTGAGAATGCCTTTGTTGCAAGATGTTATTACTATTTGATGTAACAAACATTATTAATTTTTGATAAATTTCAATTTTTTGTGTCCATGAACCTTTGTTTCAAAGAAAAATGATTCGGGAATGCTGAATATTTTGTGTCCTATTCTATGTAACAAGCATTATGTCACAAAATATTTTTATTTCGACGAGTGTTTGAACCTTTCTTTGAAAGAAAACTAATTCAGGAATGCTAGATTTTTTATGTCCTATTGTATGCTTATTTGTTTTTGTCCAAGAACCTTTGTTGATGTAACAAACATTATTACTATTCTATTCAATACATTATTAGTATTATATTGTGTTTGAATGTTTCAAACATAAACAAAAGTATGGAAACCTCAACCCCTCTACTTCTTCCTCTTGAACATTTCATTTCAATGGTGAGGTTATAGAAGGATTATTTGCTTGTGTTTAGAGGATCGTGTAGCTTTATTGTACTATCAAATTTGGATATTAGGAACCTTTGTTGATGTAACATTGTATTAATTTTTGATAAATTTCAAAGAAAACTTATTCGAGAATGCTAAATTCTGCATGGATACTGCATATACTTCAACTTTCTTCCCAGGTGTCTGTACTCAATCGCATTTATTCCCATTCAAATGTGGCATGGACTACGCTTTCATGCAACACTTGTTTCAAGTAAGATAAACTTAAAAGTATTTTATGAGAATAAGAAACAATTTGGACCATAATGCATTTTCTCCCTCAATTTTGTTTTGGCAAGTAAGAGGTACAAATATTTCTCTTCTCCCTATTCCTTAGGTTGGTTATGTCCCTTTCCATTTCGTTTCTACATGTGGTATAACAATAAAATCCTAGCACTCACTATCCTTCCTTTTTTTTCTTTCAGTATTTCCCTGTATTATGTTTTAGGTTTGCAAGAGCCCCATCCGAGCTCATGAGAGAGGATTCATTTGATTTTCATTTAAGTATTATTATAAGAATTTCATGTAGACCTATATCAAAATATTTCGGATGTCTTGAAATTTGACATTTAGGATTTGTTTATTCAAAATTCCCACAATGAATTATTTTGAATTTAATTATTATCATAATAATTTTGTGTAGGCCTACATGTTATAGAAAGATTTGCCTCACCATTGCTATCTTCCATAGAGGGCCTTTTTCCATTTCCCTATGCAGACTTGTCATCCCATTTTGATGAATCCAGAGCCAAAAATATACATTTTTCCACATATGCGCTCCCTATCATCTATGAAAGATGCGTATATGCTGGTTGCTCCACTATAGCCTGTATACATCGAGATTTGTGTCAGAAAATAAAAAAATGAGGTCAGGTTTCCATGTCACGACAAAATATCTTTGATCCTTGGCCTTCTACATATTGGAAACATTCTGAATCGACCCTTCTGTTGCATTTTGAAGGCTATAAAAGCACAATTTCGAGCCATAGAAAAGGAGGAGAACTAATTAAACTTTTAGAGCAAAGTTACTATGGAGAAATTACTTCATATTGAGTCTGCATCCCTTTGTCCCTCAAGTCTGAACTCAGTGTTCAGCCCCCAAGCTCTTTCCCTATTGTTTAGAGAACCTCATTGACTCTCTCCTATGAGCTTTCCTTTGGTGGAGTATTGAAGTGGTGGAGGCCTAGTTGGAAGGAACTTGGTTTCTTGGTTTTGTACCGTTTCGACATGAAAGTCTGTAATGTTGTCACTTCTGTTGATCAATTATTAATAGAAATAATCCTTTCCTGTCCTGTTGGTATCTTGCAAATATATGATTATTATCCATGGGCATGTTTGTAATGTTTATTAATGGATTATGATATCTAATGTGCTAACCCCTTTATATCATCTCTATATACTTGCTCTGCTCGTCTGTTAAAAACTTGTTCCAGGTATAAAGCTTTGGGTCGAAGTTCCCAATAGTGGAACATTATCAAACGTTGGATCGAGGCAGGACTTTTAACTATCTTGCACATTATATTATATAGAATATGTTGGAATTTAGTTGATTTCTGCAGTCATACCTATCTCTTCTGGTTTATCCTTAGCCATAGAGAATTTTTCCCTCATAACAAAAATGGCGACTCCATTGGGGAGAGATATTCCTTCTAAGGGTCGAATTATGTTTTATTCCTGCATTGCTCTTTTTTCCTTTGTGTTTCTTGTTGTATCACTGCTTGATAGATTTTGTTCACTCTAGGTCTGACTTTCATGCTTCTTGTCTTTTCCTGGCCTTGTTTTAAAGCATATACACTCCTTTTTCCGTGATAGTCGTGTATACCCACTTGTTGTCTCATTATAGAATACATATATACGCCATGTTCTCCTAAAAAGTCATGTATACCGCTTCCCTTTGCTTGTTTGCTTGGTTTAGTGATCGTTGGGTGAATTTTGAGGATTACTGAGCCTTTTTAGGTCTCTGTAGTGCCTGTTGAGTTTCTCTTGGTTGATGGGAGACCTGTTGGGAGTTCAATTTTTGGGTGTAGTCTTTCTCTTTGTTTTTCATCCTTGTTTTTCCTTGGATCCTGGTTTGTTTTCTTGGTTGCTTGGTATTATGCTTGAGTTATTTCATTATACATAGTAGAATTTATATATCAGGTTGGTTTACAGTCCATGCATTTTATCTTTAATATATTGAAAATACAAAAAAATAGGCATTTTGCATTGGTTAACATTTTTTTCTTTGAACCTTTACCATTATCTTAGTTCATTTAGCGAAAGATTGCATTTTACTTCTGAATTGCAGAGTTGAAATTGAAAATTACACTGGTTTTATTAGCACATCATTCATTGAAAAGTTAAAGATAGACTTTGCATTATATTCATATTCATTTTCTTGCAAAGTCATAACATCATGAGTTTCACTTCCATACCCTTTTGAGTAATCACGACCAATAAAATTTATGCTTTAAACTAAAATTGATTAGTCATGATTTTATTTTTTAGGGTGCACAAACTATTCTAGGATTTAGTGCCTTGGAATAGGATTTTGTGAGTAAACTTCTCCAAGRAAATTAAATCAACATATGTGTCTAAGATAGGGAGTTGAGAAGTCCATTGTATAATTGGTAATATCAGGAGGTTCCACTCACACCGGAGTTAATCATGAGGTTGCACGAAGTTATTTGAAGGGACAACCCCTGGATACTCGCCTAGCATCAGAGATATTTATGTGGATTTATTCATATTTTGGGATCTTGTTAGTACCCATACCTCTATGAGAGGCAATGCTTTCAATGTTTTGGGATTTGCTACCCTGCCCATATGGTGATCTGGACTTACGACTACTCCCCTGTGCATCGATTATACAATGGTTTATTAGTTTCTTGACTTAGGTATCTTATAGGTTACTTGCAGGGGTTATTCTGCTTGTATTGTGGGTCAGATAAAGGTCAGACAACACACAACCTTTATGGAGGATTACCTCTCTGGGGGGATCTGACCGGCCCACAAGGGCCCCTATAACTGATTATGTTACCTCCAAACTTTAGCAGGGAGTCTCAAGTCCCTCTTGGATGAGGCATACCTTCTTTAGCGAGTGAGGCCACTCAGCCACTTTGGCCCATTTGCATGCATCTTGGTCGTTTGATTTTTTGGTATGATCTTTGATTATTAGTTGACCATAGGATTTTGTGCTGACTATTTTTTATCATGGATAGTGGAGTTTCTTTTTCTCCCTCGTTTACTACTNCCCCCCCCCCCCCCATGACATTCATGGGGGAAAAGTCATCTGCTTTTTATAATGGTATGCAGAATTATGGTACTCAGTCAATGACTTGGGTCTCTAATCATTTTTCTCATGGTATGTCTGATATGTATTCTCACTTTCCATCCTCTATCTCGCCTCCTTATGAGAATACAAGTTTTGGGTTTGGGGGCATGATGCCTCCTTCTTATCCCTCTCCGTTTGGTGGGAGTCATATCTTTCAAACACCTCTTACGGTAGGAGATTGGAATCTCCCTTCTTATGAATCCACCATGTGAGAAGTAAGTTCCCAATTAAGCAATAATTCTACTTGTTACACTCTGTCCACTTATCCTTCTTCCACTATGTCATTTCCTATGAACACATTTCCCATGGAGGACCACCATTTTCCCTTTGGTGTTTCATTCATGGGGAATTATTTGTATAGTATGGGAAACCACCCTCACAATGTTCCTTCATCTAGGGGAAACATATATCCTCACATGAGTAACCCTTGTCATGTCTCTTTCTCTTCGCAATCGGCTTCCTCAGTGTCGATGCCCTTACAACCCTTTATGCATCAGTATGGAGGAGGATACTATCCTATTGGATAGGGACAGGGTGTAAACCAGGATCCTTCCTGGCCTGCAATTTCTCAAAACCAATCTTTCCTTGGACCTTGGTCTCAAATGCCGCAATTCACCACCGCCACAAGTCTAGTCACTACGTGTCATACTGGAATTATATCACCAAACTCTTCTAGTCATGTTCGAGATTGGTCGGCAACCTTTGCGAGCCATGTTGAATACCTGAAACCAGCCACTGCAAGTCATGCTGGGGGCACAAGTCTAGTCACTGCGTTTCATACTAGTATTGTATCACCAACCTCTGCTAGTCATGTTGGAGATTGGTCGACAACCTTTGCGAGCCATGTTGAAGACCTACAACTAGCTTCTACAAGTCATATTGGGGGCACATCTCTGGTCACTGCTATTCACACTGCACATCCATCACCAACCTCTGCTAGTCATGTTGGGGATCCATCACCAACCTCTACTAGTCATGTTGGAGATTTCCTACTAGCCCCTGCAAGTCATGCTGGGAGCATGTCACTAGCCACTGTAAGTCATGCCGGGGGAATTCATATGATTGAGAAGCCTAGACATCTCATATGTAAGCCTATATTCATTTGCAGGATGTGTGAAGGAAGTCACCTTACCTGTTTTTGTCCTATTACTATTGGGATAATAGAAACATGGGGCTCACCTAAGGGTCGTTCGGGTTATGAGGCATCTAAGGTTTCACAACACTCTATTCCTTCTTTGGTTGATACAACAGTAATGCCGATGCAATTTTCGGCTGACACCCTTTTCCCTTTAAGGGTTGATGCGTCCTTTGACCTTTTTGTCTCAAATCCCGTTCAACCTGTGGTTGCGCCAATGCAAGATTCCACCAACACCTCTCCTATGATTAGGGGTGATGTGTGTCTTGACCTTGTTGTCTCACATATTGTTCAACCAACAATCATGTCGATACAATCTTCGACCGACAACAATCCTGTTTTTTGGGGTGATCCACCTCTTGACCTTGTTGTCTTGCATCCTATTCAACCGACGGTTGAGGAAGTGGTCATATCAATGCAATATTAGATCGACCCCACTCTTCTCTCAGAGAGTGACAAGTCTAAAGAAGTGGTCGTGCCAATGAAATTTCTGGTCGATCCTGCTTTTCTGGTTCTGGTTCTCTACCTTCTATGCCATGTCCTTAACATTTCTATTACTTCATCTTATGAACAAGAGAGATTTTTACTCTTCCTGAGTTCTCTCCCTCCAAGTCTTGATGAGGTTCCCTTTGATTGGGATGGTCTTGTGGGGTATACAATGCCTCCACCTATGTCTTTTCTAGGAAGAGACATTAGCCGATATAACATGGAGACAATAACCTTCGTTAGCACTTTGTCCTCCTCGACTTGGAGAGCTTTGGGTCTTCCCAAGCTTGTGTATGTTCTTCATAATATACTGACATTCTAGAGAAGTTCGGTACGGGAGCCTTGGCCTCCCCCTTTACATGTTGATTAGAACAACATAACCAGTCTTAGTTAAGCTCTTTTGAGACTCGTCTAAAAAATTGAAAATATTGCCGAGTGATTTGTCCCTTTCACATTTGTTAAAATTGGATTTGAAAGGTCATGAGTCTTAGTTAATCTCTTTTCTGACTCATTATAAAAAATAGAAACAATTTCCGAGTGAACTTGTCTTTTTCACACTCGTAAATTGGATTTGAAAATACGTCTATTTGGCACAAGTTTAGCCTCTTTTCACACCAAGTAGACTAAAAGACATAAAAAAGGACATTTTTTGGCATTAAATTGTGATTGCATCTCATGCCCTTGCTTGCAGTATTGAGCCTTTATCCGGTTCTCGCTTTGCATTATAAACCGTTGCCTAAGCAGTTTTTGCATCCTCAACCAAGGAGAGCCTTTTTTATATCCTTCGCAATTTGACACCCTATACCTTGGAGGGAACATCACTTCGAGTGTCCATCTCCTGCATGCATTCCCCTGCATTGAGCATAGGTATGTTCCACTGTTGGAAATAGTTTTTCTTACTTGTGACACTAGTTACCTCCTTTGTATCATAGCATTCATTTGTTATGGAAAAAAAATATATATATGGGAGGGAAGGGAGTACTATATTATAATCGGCATCAGTCATGTCACCTTTGAACAAAGCACAAATTTATTGATTCCTTGCATCATCATAATTTTGGGTTTAGCATGGCCTTAGGAAGCTGATCTCATTATAGAGTTTTGTCTATTGTCCGGTTACTCTTCCAGTCCCTATAGAGAACATTATTGATGCCTCCTACATCTAATAGTCACATCATTGAGTCTATGCTATCGGAGTCGACCATATGTCTCATGCTCTTGTTCAAAGGAAATATATCAACCTGTGTCAGCCACTCCTCAGAAATATTAACTTTGCATGTCAGCCATTCCCTCAGTTTGTCTCAGAATCACATGATATTATGGTCTTATCATGCACCCTAGCCCTACTTTCATCATTGGTAAGTTATCTTGAACCCAACAATTGACACTTCATCATTGGTCATTGACTGGGTGGTTTTCCTTATGTTCGTCGGCAAGACATCTATTCACACTATGGGATTCGTGGAGTGTCTTGGTTGCCATTATCCTTATTGGTGGTTTCCTCACCTTTGTCAACAATTTTCATCATTGGCTTCTATTCAAAGGGTCTTTTCCGTGTATCGCTTGCATTTGGCACACATAAAAGATGCACAAGGTCATTGGTTTGTGAACACGTTCTTCGTCTGATCTCCACCAAATCATGAAGCTCCTACTTTGTTCCTCGTGGTGACTGATGAGAGATGCCTTAATGCTCTCATTTCAGTAAGTCTCTTTCCATTGACTTCATCTCATATATTTTGGATATGGGACCTAGATTTTTTTGAGTGCCTTGAGGCTTGCAGTCATTAGTGGCAAGCCCTCTCGCCATTGAAAAATGGGAATACATCAATGTCTCATGATCAATGGAATTCTCAAGTGTTCGACACCAACTCCTTTATTCGCACTTGTAGAAATGTACTCGGTGCCTTGGTACCTACTTTCATTATTGGTAAGTTGTCCTGCGTTTGTTAATGATATACCTCAATGACCAGTAATCAAACGATGTCTCATCATGTTCAACCTCAACTCATTTTTTCACATGATGTAGACTTTCACCTTGGCAGATTGTGTAGAAGATGTGAAGACATCACTATGTGGCCGCAACTTTCTTGAGTTGTTGTTTCCTTTTCATTGGACCAACACATATTTGACTTCAGTGATAATGGGAGATTAGTTTGTACTCCATGGTATACATATATCTTCATAATGATTTTGATATTGGTTTCACTGGGCCTTGTTCGTGACTATGAGAACTTTTGGCATGCAACCGTATTTGTATTTTCCTATTCATGGCCATGAACACTTGTTTTGTATATTTTCCACATGGATCTGCATTGTATTCTTGGCAGCCATGTATGCAAAGTTAGTACATAATGTAATGAGAAATTGAGTTCATCTAGCTGGTTCTCTACCACTCCACTTCTGGGTTATTTATAATGTATTTCAGCCATCGCGGATACTCCTCTGATCTCACACATTAGGGGACATATGTTATAGAAATCTTTCTGTCACCATTGCTATCTTGCACAGAGAGCCTTTTTCCATTTCCCAATGCATACTTGTCATCCCTTTTTGATGAATCCAGAGCCAAAAATATACATTTTTCCACATATACACTCCCTATCAGCTATAAAAGATGCATATACGCTAGCTTCTCCACTATAGCCCCCGTACATTGGGATTTGTGCCAGAAAATACAAAAATGAGGTCGAGTTTGCATGTCACGATAGAAGATCTATGATCCTTGGCCTTCCACATATTGGAAACATTCTGACTCGGCCCTTTAGTTGCATTGTGAAGGCTATAAAAGAACAATGTTGAGCCATGGAAAAGGAGGAGAAAACATTCAACTTTGAGAGAAAAGTTACTTTGGAGAAATTACTTCATATTGAGTCTGCATCCCTTTGTCCCTCAAGTTTGAACTCAATATTCAGCCCCCAAGCTCTTTCCCTACTGTTGAGAGAATCTCATTGACTCTCTCCTATGAGCTTGCCTTTGGTGGAGGATTGAAGTGGTGGAGGCCCAGTTGGAAGGAACTTGGTTTCTTGGTTTAAACAGTGTCGACACAAAAGTCTGTAATGTCATCACTTCTGCTGATCAATTATTAATAGAATTACTCCTTTCCCTTCCTATTGGTATCTTGCAAATATATGATTATTATCCATGGGCGTGTTTGTAATGTTTATTAATGGATTATGCTATCTAATGTGCTAACCCCTTTATATCATCTCTATATACTTTCTCTGCTCATCTGTTAAAAACTTGTTTCAGGTATAAAGCTTTGGGTTGAAGTGCTCAACGGTGAAACATCGTCAGACATTGGATCGAGGTAGGCCTTTTTCCTATCTTGCACATTAACCTATATAGCATATGTTGGAATTGAGTTGATTTATGCAATCATACCTGTCTGTTGTGGTTTACCCTTGGCCATAGATAGTTTTTTCCTCATTACACTACATGTCAAAATATTTCAGATGTCTTCAAATTTCACATTTAGGATTTGTTTATTCAAAATTCCCACAATAAATTATTTTGAAGCCACGTGATTTTCATGATTCTTTGTTTATAATTTTAAGTGGAATAATGAATATATGCCCTTGTTCAAACTTGTTTGATGTAGAATGAAATAATCATGTAAATTTATTCACTAGATACCATTTCATTTTCTTTTTATCTTCCTCTAATGCATCTATGTTGTTTTATTTTTATTTTTTTTTTATCTTTTATATCTACGTTATTTTATTTTCATAAATTAAATTACACGTGATGGGATAAAGTATCTATGTTTTGAGTAAATCCAAATTGTGAAAAATATTTTCTTTGTACATTCATGAAATAATTAATTATGCATGGGATCTTCTTATGGAATGGTGTGCTTAAAATATACCCAATTGAATGGTGTTCCTAAAGGATCTTCTTATGGAATGGTGTGCCTAAAAGATGCCCAATTGAATGGTGTTCCTAAAGGATACCCAATTATTGAGATATATACTTTTTACTTTCATAGAGTCTAGGATTAAATGGTGGTTTATCACATAAAAATCTCCCACTCCATTTAGTAATCATAGGAAAAAATTATCATTTGACAAAGAGGAGTAGCACTAGTGTAAAAGGAAAGAGGGTGCTCCTTGACTCCTTTGGATTTCATCCTTTTCTTTGTAAAAAAAAAGGTGGTCAACAATTTTTTTGAAAAATTCAATATATTTGTGTTTCCACTTAAGCCAATGATTCTACTTAAACCAATGAAACATGTTAAAAAAGTGATTTAAAAAAAAAAATGTTTCTTCTATCATAATTATAATAATAATAATTATTATTATTAATTAATTAAATAAAAATAATAATAAAATAAAAAATAATAATTCAATTAATAAAATAAATTAAAACATTAATAATCATAACGATCTAACTATGAAACTATAATGATACAATAAAATGTTAACATAAGATGTTAACATAGTTCAAAATGAAAAGAAATAATCCAAAGTCAACTTTAACCTGATGTTAAACATGATAAAACATGACTTAAAAATTCCAAATATTGATGCACATACAAAGTCCCAACAAGGAAAGTACGATGTGTATGAGAAAGAACAATGCACATATTGATGAAAAAGTATGTTAATTTTATGTAGTGAACATGTATAAGATGAAAAATCGATGCAACAATGACATTGTATCTTTTTTAACAACTTTTTTATATCAAAATATGTTAATTCAATGCTAAATACTTATTTTTGTTGTTTATCTACTTGTTGTCAAAATTACACCTTGCAAAGTGTGCATCACGTTAAGCAATGTAGGAGTGAGACAATTTTAATGAAAATCACGACTCCATTGATTGCATCGTATTTTGTGTTTCCTCTACTTCAATATTTTTCACACAAAAATACACTAGGAGGCTATGCTAATGATGACGATATAGCCCTGTGTTGTAGTAGTGACCTTGAAGGAGAAGGGAAAAGGTTGATTCGCCATCTTTCACTCATAGGATGGAATTTAAATCATTGATAATTATAGAGGGTTTCATTGATAGGCACAAAGCCTCCTCTATCCAAAAAATGGACAATATAGAAAAACAATATCATTAAATGAGAAGGGAAACCTCCAACCAAATGAGTGAAAAGGAACTATAGAAGATAACGCCAAACATTGTGGTCTATCAAAGTAGGATGACCCGTTACTCACTCATGATTGAGATGTATTGGTACACCAAGGAGACGATGCCTTGTAGCATGGATAAACATTCAAAAGTGAGTTAATCCTCTCATGAATATTGACTTGGACACTCTACAGTTGTTGAATCGAAAATGAAACTCCCTTTTGGACACAAGAGATCAATTAGGGACATGGTAGTTTAGGAGGAATGTAATATCTAGAAGATTCAACAATAACAGATGAGAATTTCAAGCTTCAAATTCACATCAATTAAAATCATCGTATCTCACTTGAGAAGGATGAGGCTTAACCATAGTTTTTCCTAGTCCCCTTATCATTCTATAGGATTGTGTCTTCTATTTATTTTCATAGTATGTTAAGATTTGGTTCTTTCTAGTTTCATGGGTTAGAAAGATAACCAATGCCACTTTCTCTGGGAAGATTGTTTATGATTTTTTTAATTTTTGACATAAATATGCTATACATTGTTCTCAATTCTTTTTCTTTGCATCTCATAGAAAAGTTTCCAAGAAAAGCCATATAGCTTAAGTTTTTATGTTTTTTTTCCAAGTATCTGAGAGGTAAACATAGAGTCATTAGGTTGACATCTCCACCAAAATACAACTTTCAATGTATATATGAATACATAGATTCACTCTTGGTTATAGAAAGGGAAACAAACTTTCATCTTAAAAATTATTTAGCTCTTCATTGGGATATTATGTTTAGCATTAACTATTTTGATGATTGAAACAATGAAAATTGCATTTCGTCACCAAACCTCATTACAAAAAGTGTTGCATGTTACCCCCTCTGACCTAGGGGTAACTAGAGGAGATCATGTCTCATGGCCCAAAATGAAGACAATGGTCTTAACGACGATGATGATCGACATATCCACATAGAGAAACTCATGAACCCCTCAGATGCCTCTTCCTTATCAGCATGGCTCATCACACTCAATCAACAATGTTGATTGGGAGATGGTGTTCTGACACATTATAAGGTACATTATTCCTTGCTTCATATAAAGTTTCACATTTAATACATTGGGAATTTGAGTAATGATCATAGGTTCAAGTTGCATAATGAATCATATTGAGCTCAAAAGTTAAGATTTTTTCCTTGTTTCACTTTCATGGCCATCCTAGGCATCCTGTTCCAATTTTTTCACTCTTGGGGGAAAGGGGTACTACTAGTAGTTCCCTCAAAGTGGTAGCATACCATTCCTAATCATACTTAACACGTTTTTATCCTTGATCCTTCCATTCTTGCACCTTTTGGGTAATGTGGTTACATGTACATGAAAATTGCACCCGCCTCATTCTCTTATGAGAAGAAGGGGATAAATTCCAAGAGGTAGATAGTAGTTGGCCAATAATAAAGAAATAAATGGGATAATGAAGATATTTAAAATCCATAGTCCATAATAGATATCTACCCCCTTGCTAATCGTGATCACCATTAGTCCTAATGTGAACAAATTCATTATCAATCAAAGAGGACCTGCAATATATCCCAAATAAAAAGAAAAGGAATTGATAAATGCTTGAAACATTTGTTAAGGGGAACTACAAATAAAATAAAATAAAGGAAACAAAAAATAAATTGGTTTGAAATGTAAAAGTAACTGAGGAAAGGGTAACTCAATCATCAAGTGCACCTTATACAAAGGAACTCATGGAGGTGATCCTATACATTTTATTGCATGTTAATGACCCCGTCACAAAAGGTAAACCCCATGACCAACTCACATTCATTACATATTTTTGATGGGTTCTTCAGCGAAATATCTCTCTACATGGGTATTGGCACACCTAATAGATTCTTTTGATGGTCCTCCCCTACCTTAACTTTCCAAATTGCATAAAGTCTCGATCTTGTGTGAAGCTTGAAAGGGATAGCCAATGAGAGTTGTTCGTTTGGATTTTGTATTAACAGATGGCTTAATTTACATGATTCTAAGGACTATTTATGTATATTTTAACCTTGTACAATAATTTACTGCAAACACATTATCAATAAAAGAACATAAAATATACAATGGAAAATACACACATTACACATAGATTTTTCCCTTGGAAACCCAAACTGGGAAAACCAATATATTCTATATTCATTCACACCATACATTGTTTACAATACAATATACATATAGGATCTAGCGGCATCCAAAAACCTAATCCAATGACCTGGATTAGTCAAAAACTCTAATTCCTTAACCGGAAATAGAAAACCATCAAAGAAAAACCATGTGCCGAAAAAACACCCGAAAATGGACACAAAAATCAAGGACCGCCGAAAAAAATGGACATGCAAACTGATGAAATGTTTTTTTCGGGGGAACTACCCCCAAATCCCTATGCAGGGGGGATCCTTCCCCCTGAAAGCCCCCCTCTTACCCCTATGCATTCCCATCACAATGTAGACACTAGTTCTAGTCATGCAAAGAATATAGCACATATCCAACATTCTCCCACTTGTTGTTTTCTTTGCATACAAGGGGTTACATGTTTACATAGTCAACAATCCAGGGTAGCAATTACCATAGATCCTATGCACCAAGAGAAATTCTCAGTGCTCACATATTTTTATAATGAATAGGCAACATTCTTCAAAGTGTCAACCTGCATCAACAATACCTTCTTTTCTTCAACCATATCTCTCACAAAGTGATATTGAACATCAATATTCTTTGTATTTGAATGGCAAGTTGAGTTCTTCGCTATAAACATTTCACTCTAATTGTCACACTCTATCCTTACAACTTGTTGTACCAACCCAATACCTGAAAACAATACTTTTAACCATACTACTTCCTGGCTTGCATGAGTCACTACCATCTATTCATCTTCTATAGTTGAAAGTGCAACTACAGACTGTCTTTTTCTCATCCAACGTATTTCTCCTCCAAATAGGTTAAACACATACCCTCTTGCATATATTCTACGATCCATATCTCTATCCCATTTTGCATCCAAAAATCCATGTCTGTCCAACACTCTGTCCAAACCTAGTCTTTCTTGGTAGCACAATCCATAACTAGTATTGCCACACAAATACCTGAAAACCCTCTTTACTTTTATCCAATGCTCCTTTCCTAGTTTTGACATATACCTTCTCAAAAATCCCACTACATATGAAATTTTTCGGTCTAGTACAGACCATTGCATACATAAAACACCCAACCACACTCGCATATAAAACACAAGGCATGTCCTCCTCCTCTTTTTGTGTCTTGGGACATTGATCCACAGATAAATTTACACCTACAATAATAGGGACCATGGTCGATTTACATTCCTGCATATTTAACCTATGCAATATTTTCTCCACATATTTCCTTTGATTTAACTAGAGTTTCTTTTTTTTCCGATCTCTTTTAATTTCCATGCCCAAAATGAAATTTGTAGCATCAATATCCTTCATATCAAATTTAGAGAACAATTGAGTTTTCACATCCTGGATAATCTCCTTGTTGTTTCCTATCAACAATATTTCATCCACATACAAGACCAAACAAATCAAATGATCACCAATTAATTTAAAATACACAAAGTGATCCTCTTTGCTTCTTGTGAATCTAAGTCCCGGCATATAAGTATCAAATTTTTGATACCACATCCTTGGTGATTGTTTTAAAACATACAGGAACTTTTTCATCTTGCATAAAAACTCCTTCTTTCCATTCACAACAAATCCTTTTGGTTGCTTCATATATATTTCTTCTTCGAGATCCCCATGTAGGAATTTTGTCTTCACATCGATCTATTCTACTTCAAAATTAAGCGTAACAACAACATATAATAGCAATATAATAGACTTTAAATTGGCAACAAGAGAAAAAATCTCACCAAAATCAATTCCCCTAACCTGGGAATAACCCTTTTCTACTATCTGAGCTCTGTATTTCTCCACTTTTGCTTCTACATTCAGATTCTTTTTAAATACTCATTTTCTTCCAATGAGATTTCTTCTTGTCAGAAAATCCACTAGATCCCAAGCCTCATTCTTATCCAAGGCTGTCATTTCTTCAACCATGGTCTTTTCCCATAGTTTTCCATCCTTTGAATCCACTCCCTCCCTAACAGTTCTAGGATCATCATCAGTAATAGACAAAGAATAATTTGAATGAAAATCAGATAAAGTATACCTTTCCAGTATCCCTTTTCTCTACACCGATCTCCTTAATATTGGAGTATGAGGATATTATTCTTCTGATTCATGTTCTTATCTAGATTCAGATTCATAATTATTTTTCTCAAACTCTATTTTCTCTAGTTCTTCCTTACTTAGTAGGACTTCCTTTTTAAAAACATCCTTCATTTCTCTAAATACCACATCTCAGCTATATACAACCTTCTTAGTTTCTGGGTTCCAAATATTATAAACTTTGAGACCATATTTATACCCAATAAAAATACACTTTTTATGCTTCTTATCTAGCTTACTCATGTTTTCCTTTGGATCATGAACATAGGCCTCTCAACCAAATACCTTGATATGTGTGAGAGAAGGTTTCTTACCAGTCCATACCTCCTGTGGAGTCTTGTCATCCTGTAAATGTGTTGAACCTACGCATAATATGTCTATCTAGAGAATAACACACAAATTTTCAAAGAGAATTTGAGAAACAAGAAGCAAGAGAGAAAGAATGGAAGAATTTTCATTAACCGTAATGAATAATGAATAATTCTCATTAACCATAATGAATAATGAATAATTCACACATGATATACTCTTTATAACTCAACCAATGTGCATTGAAAGTGAAGAGAATGCACCATAGTGGTTGTATACAGTGATATGGACACACACCAGTAGTTATGGGGGTGTACTACCACCTAGTCTAGTCTCTCGGGCAGTTATGAGAGTGAACTGCCACCTAGCTCAATTAACTAGTCTACCACTCTTCAATTAAATGACTGAAATAGAGTGAAGTGAGGAGGAGATCATAGAATCATGGGTAATGTGCTAGTATGGTGATGATCCCAAGGAAAATGTGCATTAGTTGGTGATGATCCCCATGTTGTATTGTGACAAAACCAATGCAGCATCTAGACTGCACTCAACTAGTCAAATTGATGTGAAAAGTGAAGAGAATATTCCCCTAGAAGCATATTCTCCCAAAAATTAGGAGACTATATAAAGACTAATAAACATAGGAAAAAACTTAGGAAAAATAAATCATAGTTGTGTGTGAAGTAACTCCAACACCCCCCTAAACATCAGTATGGTGAAAATAAAGAATGGGTCCCGACAACAAGGCCATGTAAGGTACCCAAATACAAAAGATACACTGAAATAAAGTAAGGAAAGAGGGAAAACCTCATNCCACCTCAACATACAATGTATTTAAAAATAAGAACTAAAAGTTGCTAGGAAAATGTGTCCTTCACTCCAAGATGACTTCACAGAGAATGAAACTTCTACTCAGTGAAGGTCTTGGTGAAGATGGTTGTCGTCTTTTCTACTGAAGGATAGAATTGCAGGTTGATGATCCCCTCATGTAATAAGTCTTGGATGTAGTGCATGTGGATCTCAATGTGCTTCATCCTCTGCCTATGAACTGGATCTCTACAGAACTTCAGAGTTCTCTAGTTGTCACACAAGATGGTGATCAGTCGATGAAACTGAAATCCCAACTCAATGAGAAAATGGTGTAGCCACATATCCTAAATTATTATGTTAACTACCTCTATGTACTCTTCCTCAGTTGAAGATAGAGCAATAGAAGCCTATTTTTTCTCGACCGATAGATAGGACTAGAACAAATACTAAGTGAGTAACCATATGTGGACTTGAGATTAGTGCTATCGTTAGCCCAGTCAGAATCAGTGAACCTGATGAGATATAATGTAGATTCTACTGCATAATGAATCCCAAAGGAGATGGTTCCCTCTACACATCGAAGGATACACTTTACAACCTTCCAATGTAGCTCATGTAGCTCATGCATGAACCTGGAAACTATTCCAACTACATAGGAGAGGTATGGTCTGGAGTGTGTGAGATACAAAAAACTCCCTAGTAGTTGTTTGCATAGTGTGTTTTCAACCAATGGAGTGTCCCCGCCATCCTCAATTTTTACCCCTGATAGGAAAGGAGTTGGAGCAGACTTGCAGTCTATCATGTGAAATATATCAAGGAGATCTCATGCATACTTGGCCTGAGACAATTTGATGGTTGATGCATCTTGACTGATCTCGAGTCAAAGGAAGACGTGTAGTGGACCCATGTCTATCATCAAGAACCTATCATGTAGAATCCTCTTGACTGCAACAATCATTGAAGTCGAGCAATCAGTGATCAACAAATCATCAACATACATAACTAAGAGGAGAAGGAAATCATTCGTCTTGAGAATGTAGACATTTGGGTCTAATTTACAACGTACAAAGTTCTATGATAGCAAGTAGGAGTCCATATTGGCATACCATGCCCTCAGAGCCTGTTTTAGGCCATAAAGATCCTTCTTCAGTCAACAGACCAATGATGAATCCTACATAAATCCCTAGGGTTGCTCCATATAGATCTCCTTAGAGAGATCACTGTGAAGAAATGCATTATTCACGTGCATTTGATGGACTTACCATCCCTTGGTTTCCGCAATGGAAAGTACCAATCGTATGGAATCCATCTTCACTACTAGAGAAAAGGTCTCATCATAGTCAATTTCATGCACCCGTTGAAAGCCTTTAGAAACAATATTGGCTTTGTATCTACTAATATGTCCATCCACTACACTCTTGCTCCTATAGAACCATATGCACCTGACAATTTTCCTTCCATAAGGAAGGGGAACCAAATCCCAAGTTTGGTTCTCGAGGAGGGAGTTTTACTCCTCCTGCATGGCGTATTCCCAAAATAGATTTCCAACATCCTCACCATAAAATGTGGATATGAATACTGAACCAAGGAAATATTCTTGGGTGGTAATGGTTCAGTGGCAGTGAGTGCAAGAGGAGTCTCCTCGAAATCAGATCGGTTCCTCCTACTATTGACTGGATCACCAACAAGATCCCCTGCATCCTGAAGAGTAGTCTAGGCCCACTTGGGCCTCTACTCTAGCTTTGCATCTGCATATGGATAAACATAATCCACATATAATTGTACTAACTCTACATATGAATGATCTGAATCCTCTAAATCAGAACTCTTGTCTGAACAATTGTCGGCATGTGCATTCTCATCATCTCTGATAGGTGGAAGAACAAAGGTGTATGCATGCAGTTGTTGAGTTACATGCGAGAGAATTTCATCGAATTGGATAATATGCTCAATCATGAGTTGATCTGAGGAAATATCAATGATTTTGTATCCCTTCACACCATCGGGGTATCCAAAAAAAATACACTTAGTGCTTTGTGGATCAAGTGCCTTCCTCTTTTCATAGGGAATATGGCCCCTTGCACGTGAACCAAAAATATGAAAGTGGGTCACTTCGGGTTTGAGGCCACTCCAATCCTCATAAGGGTATTAACCTTGACATATCTATGGGGATATCTATTTTCGATGTAGTTTTCACAATTATGTTCTTCAACCCATAGTCTCTATGGAAGTGGCTTTGCATGTAGCATGCAAGATGCCATCTCTTTTAGAGATCTATTTTTCCGCTCAACAAATCTGTTTTGTTGTGGAGTATAGGGAATTGTGTGCTGCAATTGAATCCCTACCTCATGAAAAATATTTTGGATCTCATGGTTGACATAATATCCCCCGTTATCAGTTTGGAGGACTTTCATTTTCTTTCTAGACTGTGTCTCAACAAGGGCTTTGAAATCTTTGAGGTGTTGAAAGACCTCTGATTTTTTCATAAGAAAGTAAATCCATGTGAAACGTGAGAAATCATCAACAAAAATGAGCACATACCTTTATTTTTTTATTGATTTATGCGAAAAAGGGCCCATGAGGTCACTATGAATCAGATCTAGAGGAGAGGGTCGAATTTCTCTTGAGGGTGTTTTCCAAGAATACAACCCTCATAGATTCCTTTGGAGAAATTGATGTCTGATAGAACATCAACTGATCCTTGTGCCATATCCTAATTCTCGAACCCTCATATATCTAAAATTCAAATGATCGAGCCTTCAAATCGATACCCTGATATATCTAAAATTCAAATTCTTGAACCTTTTGTGCCATATCCTACTTCTTTCATCAACATGGGTAAGCAGTTAAGCAAAATCTAGTTCAATAAATTCAAAAAATGCATACAATCTAGATTCATGATTTACCTCATCGATAGCAACCCTAGAATTGGTTTGCATGTCATATATGTCCACTGCATTAGATGTGAATATGACTTTCTTTCCACTGTTGTAATTTGTCATCTGGTACATGGAGAGAAGATTGATAGAAAGGTTGGGAACATGTAGCACATTCTTGAAGATTCCATTGGTGAGTTCAATCCTACCTTTTCCAGTAACCTCGACTGAAGAGTTGTCCCCATCAGAATAGGAAAACATTTGTAGGAATCCAATGAAAAATAGACTGCTTTTGTGGCATCCATGTCATGTGATGCTCCTGAATCTATGATCCAAGCATCAAGAGAGGAGTTTATGGCAATCATGGCATGGATAGAATTGTCTTTCATGGGATTTTTATATTTTGGCTTCTTCCTCTTGCCACCCTTAGGGATGTGATCTCCAAGGTTATTTTGCTGAAGAATTTGAGCCGTTAGATCTATTTTCTTTTGCATGCATGTGGATTCTGGATCGAATCCTTTATGGTAGTATGTTCATTTTTTCCCTTTTCTTCCCTTTCCACATTTGGATTTAGAGGCATCGGTGAAGGGTTTTGAGTACCCTTCCTTCCTCGTATTTGCATGTGATTTCCTCTTGTCTTTATATTTAGATTTATGATTTTGATTACCATTTCCATTTTCACAGTAAGTGCATGAACCTTTGGGCCTTTGATTTTTTCCATGTTAGTGAGCTTGGTCTGCTCTTATGTCAGGGATTTGATAAAATCCTCAAGAGAAGGCATCTTCCAAGTGGCTCCAAAAGGAAAATTTGACTAAATGGAATGTGGATACAAACATTGAGAATTCAGGACCAAGTTTGGAGAGAATGGTGAGAACCATTTCTTTCTCCTCCTTAGATTTATGAACCTCGCAAGCCTTGAGTTGCAATACTAAATCCTTAAATTTTGTAAAGAATCTTGGAGATTGTCAAAGATTTTTGGTTCCAATGTGAGAAATTCCACCTAGAGAATGTGTCCCCTCATATCATCCTATTTTCCAAAGAGCCCTTCCATGGTGGTCTAAGATTCATTGGGGTTTTTACAGGAAGATATATGAAAAAGGATATCGGGAGAAATGAGACTGCAAATTGTTTTGAATTCTTCATCCATTCGATTTAGATACTTGTATTTTTCTATGGTTGATGTTGGTTTTGTTTCCGTGTTCATGTTTAACCTGTACAATCATCTTCTTTGAAGATGCATGATTATCCTCTCCTTCCATGCAAAGTAATTATAAGGTCTAAGAATAAATTCTTTTGGGAATTCCATTTTTCCGCTCTCTTCAATATTTGGTACTTGCAAAAGTAATTCGGTATGTCTTTTTCTTAGTAGTCTGTTGGCTCGGATACCATGTAGATGTGTTAAAACTTCACAAAATATATCTAGCTATTAAGTAACACACATATTTGCAGGGAAAAATTGAGAAAGAAGAAGTCAGAGAGAAACAATGGAATAATTCTCATTAACCGTAATGAATAATGAATAATTCACACATGATATACTTTGTATAACTCAACCAATGCACACTGGAGGTGAATCCAATGCACCATAGTGGTGGTATGGAGTGATATGGACACATACCAGTAGTTACACGAGTAAAATTCCACCTAGTCTAGTCTCTCGAGTAGTTACGATATTGAACTGCCACCTACTTGAGTCAACTAGTCTACCAGTCTTCAGTTAACTAACTCAAATGGAGTGAAGTGAGGAGGAGATCAGGGAATCATGGGTAATTCACTATTATGGTGATGATCCCAAGTACAATGCGCATTAGCTGGTAATGTTCCCAATGTTGCATGGTGGCAAAACCAATGCAGCATCTAGAGCCCATTCAACTAGTCAAACTGAAGTGAAAATGCAAGAGAATATTCTCCTAGAGGAATATTCTCCCTAAACTTTAGGATATTGGATAAAGACTAATAAACATAGGAAAAAACTTAGGAAAACAAAATCCTAGGTGTGTGTGAAGTAACCCCAACACGTCCAGTGATGATGAGGGTGATATCTTGACCAGGTTACATGCATTACCTATTGCCTCTACCCGGAATTCTTGCCCTAACCCAACACCACTAATCATGCACCTTTCTTTTTCCATCAACATCCTGTTCATCCTTTCTACAACTCCATTCAACTAAGGTTTATATGGAGTATTATTTTTCCTTGCTATACCGTACTTCTTACATAATTATTCAAATTCATTCCTGAAGAACTCTCTGCCATTATTTGTCCTCGGCACCTTAATTATTTTCTCTATTTGATTCTGAACAAGAGCCTTAAAATATTTTAACCTGTCAAAGAATTTATATTTCTTATTGAGGAAATATATCCAAGCATTCCTCGAGAAGTCATTTATAAATCACACATAGTACAAATATTTTCCCAATGATGGAACTAACACAGATCCAAACACATCATTGTGCACTAGCTGTAAAATTCCTTCTTCCCTCATTGCACCAGAGGAGAATCTTACACTATTCTACTTCCCATATACAAAATGTTCACAGAAATAAAATTCCAAAGATAAGTTAGGCATACCTTCAACCATACCTTTACCATGTAGTCAAAGAAGATACTTTTCTCTGATATTCCCCAGTCTTTGATGCCACAACATAACTTTTTCTCTAGAGAATGTAGGAGTTTTTTCTTCTTCTGCTCCAATATAAGATAAAATGTAACTATTACACCCATCACTAATAGTCTTCCTTGCAGCTTATATAGAGTTCCAATCTAAACTCCCTTAAGAAACACCATTGCTCGTCGAACCATCCTGCAAGTTTATTTTTCAAATACAATTTTTTCCCCTGCATCGTCCATTTTACTTACAGAAAGAAAATTTTTGGCCAATACTGGGATATGCATCACAATAGGAAGTGTTCTAATTCTTCCATCTATGATCCTTAACTTGAATTTTCCTCATCCTATGATTCTGGTTGTGAATTCATCACATAGGAAAACATTACCTCCATCATACCTTTCATATTCACAAAACGACTCCCTATGGGGAGTCATATGAAAGGATGCACCCGAGTTAACCAACCATGCCTCATGATATGCATGTATTCTTGAAGAAGCCAAGTACACATCCTCTCATTCTTCCTTGGAGGTATTTTATTTTGTAGAGGGAGCACCTTCAAATCCCTTTATTTTTTCAATGCTTTTGGATCTACATTGCTTCTTAAAGTTCCCTTGTTTTCCACATCTCCAACATACCTTTACAAAATTTCCAACATATTATATCTACCCTTAGACTTAGATATCCCACTTGATTACTTAGATCTATTTCTTTCTTAGGAGCATCCTCTTGCAAATATTACATATGTGTTATGTCCTTCCATGTTCTTCTATCTCATCTCCTCTGACAACAAGGATGAGACCACATCATCGAAACAAGTCTGGTAAAGAGCACATTAAACTAATACACTTAGATTCATCTACAATTTTAATCTCAACAGATAACAAATGAATTACCATGGTCTTGAAGGAATTCATATTCTCTATCACAGAGTCTCCAACTCTCATCCTCAGGTTATACAACTTTTTTCCGCAGGAAAAATTTATTTATTTGGGACTTAGACTGATACAAGTTCCCCAACTTATCCCATAACTCCTTGGTTTTAGCTTCCCCTGACACATTCAATAATACTAAATTTGAGAGACACAATCAGATTGTTCTCTTTGCCTTTTGATCCAAATTCTTCTAATCATCTGCTAACGTTCCTCTAGGTGCAGTACCTGTATCCACCGCAACCCACTGATCTCTTTCTACCAACAAATATTCCATATTGAGCTTCCACAACTCAAAAAATTTCCCATTAAATTTCTCCATCTCTATTTTTGCACTGATCGCCATTTATTTTCACTTAAAGAATCAATATCGTAGATATCCCACTATAACAAGGATTATGACACTCCAGAGCCAAACCCTTAACCACAAAGGTGTCCCCCTGAAGCCAATAATTTATCTGATACCAAATGTACATTTTAACCTTCTACAATAATTTACTGCAAACATGTTTTCAATCAAATAAAAGAAAAAATACAATGGAAAATACACACATTACATAGAGATTTTTCCCCTAGAAACCCAAATTGCATGGATATGGAAAAGAAGCCCACATATTGAGGCATTGCATGTAAGAGATTATTAGGCATTAGATGAAGGATGTTTCACTAGAACAAGATTGGATACCATGCAGAGAAAAGGTTCACCTTCAATCTGTTGGACACACCTACCACACATAGAGGGGGGGGTGGGGGGTGAATGAGTGTGGAGCTCTTTTTCCCAAAATCTTCCCTCTTTACAAAAAAACTTATTAGTTAGCTTTCAAATTTTATTCATTACCCATTGTTGTCATTTATAACCATCTAGATGTGAACATATATCAACAGCATATATCAACAACACATATCATCAATAATTCATCACCACAAGCAGCACAAAGAATACAATATGTACGTACAATTTTCTTTTTATTATGGACAACAATCTGGGGGTTTATTAGCAACAACTAAATAGAGTACAACTCTACAAGAGAACCATCTCTATAATGCAATACTCAACTTACACCCTCAACACCAACTGAGATGAGGCAACAATCCTCAACAAATATCAATCTGTCAATAGGTACGTGACCTGTCAGTAGTGCAACCAGCGTGTGCACCTGCCCTGGCTCACTACAGCCCATGTATGCATGTGGTCATTGTATCCAACAACCTGCGTATACCTTCTGACTTGTTAGGATTTGTCCTTCAAGATCAACTTAGATTCTCTGTAATCAATATATCATTCTCTTCTGTCTCTGAATTTCGAATCTGACCACCAACCAGTCACAACACATCCAAGCTCTCCAATAGCTTTCTCATGCTCCACAACAAATCAATATCAATGCTATATCAATCATGTATAAACAATTAGTATACCATAGCAATCATGTCACCACTCAATCACAAGAGTACTGATCAATCCATCAACCAAATCATCCAAACTGAACCATATCATAGAATCCATACCAAGAATTCCCTAAGCATTCACAACACATCAAACAATAATATCCATCAAGACAATAATGTAACCATACCAGTGTCTCAATGACAGATCTGAGCCCATAGAATGCAGATCTGGAACCTGCCTCATCATCCAAGAGTTTGGCACCAACTCAAACACAAGTCTTCACCATTCTATCCACTATATGCTACCTGTCCTCATGCATCCCACGTACATACTCACCCTATGCACAGCTAGCCCATGTATACCTCAATGTATACACACCCTATACATAGACAGCCTATGTATGCATCAGAGACTAGGGTTTCTAAAGTTTCAAGAATTTTGTCATCAAGATCTATGACATTGCCAAAACTTTGATGCATCCATGAAATCCTTCTCTCGCTCTCTTCCTCAGAATATATCTTCAATCATGCTCAAGATATCCACACCAATAAGAAGATCTCCATCAATACTCCAAAAGATATTCTCACAAGAAGCTCTCTATTGATCCACACAAAAAGGATGATCTATAAGAGACCATAGCTATCTTATTTATACTTTCATATTCTAGGTCACTTAACTCATTTTTAGGTTACTTAACCCATTTATAGGTCACTTAACCTATTTTCCATATTTTAGGGTTAACCAGGGTTAACCACTTTCCATGAATGGAAAGTTCTCCAACACTTTATCATTTAAATATTCCTTCTTGATTTTTTCACTTCTCTTTATTATTTAAATAATCCATCTTGAATTTTCCACTTTACTTTATCATTTAAATAATTATTTCTTCTTTTCAATCACTTTGACTTCTTTGACCTTCGGGGCTTCAAGCCTTCATATGGGGGTCCTTCAACTTCATAGAGCCATAACTCTCAAACCGTGAGGAGTTATTTGATATTCCACATACCACCGGAAATGGCATGACAAGAAATATCCATCTAGGATAGTTTCACCAACAACTTCATTGATCTTCATCTCATTATTCCACATACAAGAATGGGTCCTCCAACTGTTCTTCTAGGATATCTCAATCCGCAAAGCATCTTCCCGTGAGGGATTTCACCATAAGGGGACCATTTTGGATTTCATCCATTTGTGAACCTTATTAATCATGATAAGACAATAATGATTCATCTTTACATCAATTGACAACTACATCATATACATCAACTATGCATCATGTATCAATGACAACTCATTGATCCATATTCATTGATTGGTTTTAATTCTCATCAAGGAAAATACATATACATTGTTCATCAATCATCAATCAATCAAGCCTATCAAACAATCCATCACTTGACATCAATCAATGACATCAACCAATCAAAACATTGCCATCAATGACAACATAATCCAACAATCTCCCCCGTTGGCATTGATGGCAATAACAACATTGATGTCAACAACATTTACCAATCATTGATGTCAAATATGTATAAAAGGCATGCTCTACATCAATATTCATCAATCATATCAATATGACTATCTCCCCCTATTAGTAAACATCAATCATATCAACAATAGTCAATGTGACTATCTCTCCCAATCAATAATCACATCAATGTGACTATCTCTCCCCTTTTGAAATCAATGGAAAAGGTCCATTCTCCTCTTGGGGCTACTCCCCCTGTCTTGTTTCCGTTGAATAACCTCTCCCATTTTGAACAAGGGATATCAATCTGCTGTAATGCTGAAAATACATTTCTTATGCTCCCCCTATGACCGTCACTCCCCCTGGAATCATGCCTCTGTTCTCTTTCTTCAAATATAGGTCTCTTTTCTAGGTATGCATATGATAAATATATCTTCCTAGAATCATGGGAAGAAGAATGACTCCCCCTAAGGGTATGTCTCGCCCTATCTTCTTTGGAAGATGAACAATATGCTACCATATGACGATCCTTGGACCTGTTCATGCATCAAACTTGTTCCATACCATGCATCATGAAGAAAAATATATGTCAATAATGAAATAAAGAATCATGAGTAAAATATCAACTAAGTACATCATGTACAAAAATGTGTGCTCATCATGCACAACACCTATGTATATCAACATCATGCAATGTGCCAAAAGATATCATCCATGGAATGTATCAATCATATGACTCTATCAATATGATAACATAAGCATCTACCAATATGCCAACCATGTGCATCCACCAATATGGAAACCATGTTCATCTACCAATATTCCAACATGTGCATCTATCAATATGCCAACCATGTGAATCCACCAATATGCCAACCATGTGCATCTACCAATATGCCAAAAAAATACCATCTATGAGTGTACCATCATGCATCATCATTTGCACCAAGCAAGTGTATCAACCATGCATCAACAAGCTAAGACTCCCCAATGATGTACAACATGACTATCAACTCAACTCACCAACTACATGTATCAATGTGTAGCCCAACCACATGCAAAATGCATGCACCATGATAACCAACATATGCTTCCAATAATACATCATAAGATATATCAATGAAACTCAAATATGTACCAACCATGTACCCCAACAGATTATTTTACATAATCCAATACATGAGCATTTGATAAACATCAGTCGATACTCATGGGTTAGTGCGATGCACCCAAGGTTTATTTTATATCATAACCTTTCGTGATCTAACTTAGAACCATGAAAACTTGCAGCAAATAGTGCTAGAATCTCCAATAAGCAATGTCATAACCTACAACACAGAGTTATACCATCACATCAAGCTACAACCCATGCACATTTCCTTTTTCCCAAGGCTTTACCACATACACATGGCCTGCTACACAACAGAACGCGTGTGTACACGACCTATGCAAGGTCAACCAACGTATGTATGCGACTGTCACCACTGTCACCCATGTATGCCTCAGTAGATGTCTTACTTAAGCTTCCCTTCAGTCTTTCACTCTGATCTGGTTACTCTGTCTTCTTCACCCACTTCTGTAGATGACCCTTCTCCTCAGAACTTGAGCTCTAAGCATCCATCTTTTCAAATATATCTCCCTTTATTACTTCATTCCTTCTTCTAGCCATGCTATGTGAAGTCATCATCATGGAATTTCTTCTTATGTTCCAACACTCTTGGGATTTGTGGCCAAATCCACTACAGTTGTAGCATCTCATGGAGTTACAGTGAACAACAATATGTCCTACTTGATCACATCTCCAACACCTTGTGGTGTTATAGAATCTTCCATTATATCTCCTTTCATAATATCTACATTCAAAATCTTTGTGACCATTTCCATTACATGAATAACAATGCCCATAAAAAATAATTTCATACCTTTTCTTTGGTGTCCCAAAAGTAGCTTCTTGATGTCTTCCTTGCTTTGTTCTTTTGAAATCTTATTTGTCTTATGTAGATGGTTGTTTTGCAACATTGTCTTCCTTCTTTGATGAACTTACCTCATTCTTCTTTGAGGTGTTTGCTTCAGCATGTGTATCTTCTCCTTTGTATCCAAGACCTGATTTATCACATGGTGATCTTTGACTTTCTAATATCTCATCCAAGATTCTTGAGCTATTCAAGAATTTGTTTGACTTCTCTACCTTCTTTCGAAGGTCAAAAATTTCAGCTTATAGCTTACAACAGGACTCTTCCTTTTCATTTATTTCAATCTTCAATAGTTCCTCTATTCTTTTGGCTTCTTCAATTTGGGTCTTTAGATGAACAATGGTTTCAAAACATTTCTAATCTCATTATCTATATTCATGTCTTCTTTTCCATTCTTTAGTCTTGGGATTTCCTATTTCGTTTTATTTCTCTCTTCTTGTTCCTTTATCATTTCTTTTAACTTCAAGATGTGCCTTTGACTCCTCCTAAAAAACTTCTTAGTGTTATCCGAAAGATAGTTATAGTGTGTATAAAAATGATCACTTCTATATCTATATAAACCTTCTTCAATTTCCTTTCGAAGTTTTAATAGATTTTCTTCTACTCTTTTCATGGGATAATTACCATCAAACTTTACACAAACTGTTTCTATTTCTTCTTCTTCACTTGTAGAAAAAACTTCATCATCATCATCATTACAATAAATTGCTTTTGAGGGTTATTTACCTTCATTTGAAGTATCTTCATTAACTTCCTTTTTGCCAACATCAACACATAATTCTTTGCCTTTATCTTCAAGATCTTCCTTTGTGTTATCATCACTTTATTCTTTATCTTCACTTGAAATGTTTTAAAAATCACATTTAGAAATAATGCATTCAAGAGTTTTTGATGATTCTTTACCTTTGATAATCTTGTTGGAGTGGTATTCAATTTATTCCTTCTCATTCTTTCTTTGATATGTCTCCTCTAGCTTTAGCCATAGATCCTTGGCGGAAGTGCATTGTCCCATGCTCTCTTTGATAGGGCTTGAGAGTCCACTAATAATAGTCTTGAGAGCCAATGCATCATTCTTCTTTCCTTCCCTTTGAGTTGCAAACTTTGACTTGTTCTTCAATGGAACTGATCCACCAATGGATGCCTTCCAAAAATCTTCTCCCATTGTATTCAAATACACTCTCATATCTATTTTCCAAGTAGAATAGTTTTCCTCATCAAGGATTGGAACTTCATCATCCATTTGTGTGTCTATGGATCACCTTCAAGATTTTTAAGGCTTGTAGTGAAGGCCCTCTATGATACCAATTGTTGGACACACCTACCACACTTAGAGGAGGGGGGGGGGGGGTGAATGAGTGTGGAGCTCCTTTTCCCAAAAGCTTCCCTATTTACAAAAAAACTCATTAGTTAGCATTCAAATTTTATTCATTACCTATTGTTATCATTTATAACCAGTTAGATGTAAGCATATATCAACAACATATATCAGCAACACATATCATCAATAATTCATCACCACAGGGAACACAAAGAGCACAAGATGTATGTGCAATTTTCTTTTTATTATGGTCAATAATCCAAGGGTTTATCAGCAACAACTGAATAGAGTACAACTCTACAAGAGCACCATCTCTATAATGAAAGACTAAGCTTACACCCTCAGCACCAACTGAGATGAGGCAATAATCCTCAATAGATATCAATCTGTCAATAGGTACATGACCTGTCAGTAGTGCAGCCAGCGTGTGCACGTGCCCTGGCTCAATATAGACCGCGTATGCATGCAGTCAATGTATACAACAACCTGCGTATACCTTCTGAGCTATTAGGATTTGTCCTTCAAGATCAACTTAGATTCTCTGAAATCAATATATCATTCTCTTTTGTCTCTGACTTTCCAATATGACCACAAGCTAGTCACAACACATCCAAGCTCTACAATGTTGGACAACTGAGAGGGGGGGGTGAATCAGTTGTTGCCGTGCTTAAACAATTATGCTTCTTTTAAACTCTTTGCTGAGACACTAAATGATGATCACAATAATGCAGGGGAATAAACAATGGTATATTCAGCATCAGTCACACATATGAGAAACGCAGAGACAGATATTTCCTGAGGAAACCCATATAGGGTAAAAACCTCTTTTTCTTTATATGATAAGTAATAGTTACATTCTTTACATTATCATACATATGAGCACCAACTCATAATGAGGCTACAACCTCTGTTTTGCAAGCTG